>CM058042.1:74691561-74820187 GCA_030169165.1 Centaurea solstitialis | reverse complement strand
CTAGCTAATTTATCAATCAATAGCCAGCTTATCGGCTATCAACTAGCTTCTCAAACACACTATATATATATTCATTGTCCATAAAAAATAAATAAATAAATAGGCATGTTACAACATAGAAAAATATGATTTGTTTTTCTTCGTAAAATGGTTCATTCATGACACCGTGTAAAGAGACAATGGAATTCAGCACGTTTTCAACTTTTTGTCATATATTTTTGTGGTTTTGAAAAGGAAAACAATAAATTATGTTGGTTATATGTTTTATCAAGTATTTTATATTCAAAGATGTTTATTAGGCTATCGGTATTCCAACCCTCCTAACTCTTCTAACCTAACTGCTACATTAGCTGTCACATTAGTTTTTTCCAACCATCTCTTAGCCCTCTGGAACCCTCTCTAATTAGTACCCCAACCCTCCAACCTTCTCACACACAACACACACAAACATACGCACACAACACACACAAAAACAGCGGTGTGGCGAACCCGTTTAGGCTTCGAGCCCGCCGAGTTCAAAGATGATGATAAATTATAAATGTTATATAATATAATAAAACTATTGTATTAATAATAATCAATATATTTTTCGTTTAAACGAGTACATTAACTATTTAAGAAAATAATAAATCATATGTAAAATCACATTGATTTTATATTAACTGGAAAAAATGGACGTTAAAGTTGCGTTAACGACCATATTTTTTGTTTTACTAAATAGTTAGCATTATCGTATGAAATGAGCAAACTTTCATTTTAAAGAGAACTTACTCTTAATATATAGTCAATCACATGTGATACTATATTCCATCAGATATGATACACATTTGATACTAAAACAAATTACGGCTTTTGGCATGACCTAGATTGTGGGTCAAGTAGCTAGTACACCATTAGCCCCTTTCATTTTCATGTATATTATCACATGTGATACTAAATCATAGACGCAACCAACCTTTGGTGCGACCTATATCATTGGACACGTCATTTGCACACCAGTGAAGATGTTCTCGTTTGACATCCCCTCACACACACACATACACACATAAGGTCAGATTCAAATGGAAACCTAATTTGATTTCGAACGTGAAGACAACTGAGACTTCGCCACATAGCTTATTCAGTCTAACAATTTAGGATTATTCAGACTGAATATGTCACGCGGTGCGCTCTCAAGCCTCGACTTTCCTTACATTCACAATCACATTTGAGTTCGCAGCCGAACTTTCATACATTAATATGAGTATCGGATTTTTTTTAATGTGCATATGATATTAACATGTTTTTGGTATATTTTATTTAATTGAAAATACAGTTATATTTAAGGTATATGATTTTCATTTAACTGAGGTAATACATTGGTTTCCAAAACTCAATTCATTCATACATTGGTTTCCAAAACTCAATTCATTCATGTATAGATAGAGGAAGTTTTGCCTTCCAAAGGAAAAAAAGAACAATTAACTACAACATTTCAAAATTCTTATCTATACTATTTATTAAAGTCTTATTCAGTTTTTTTAGCAAAACTGATTTCATCTATTTTACTTCTTTTAAAGCATTTTTTACAATTATGTAATGCACAAATTAGAAACTGCAATCCTCCCTTCCACGCATGTCCTCAATTTCAATTGATAATTTACATTTTATATCCCTATAGTTACTTAAATAAATTACTTTTACCCCCTTATTTTTTCATTTTTCATTTTACACCCTTATTATATTAACATAAATAATGTATATTGCGTAAAATGTATTAAAATTTTTATTTTTAACGAATTATACCATTATAATCGTCTCGAAAATATCTCCAAAATGTTTCCAATATCGAATATTTTTAGATTTTAATCATATTATTAAATATTAAAAATACATATGAATTAATTTGTTCATATATTTTTACATTAAAAGTTAAACTGTATATAAATTTAGAAGTTACAGTTAATACCCTTATGATTAGTCATTTAGTTTAATATTAGTCCTCTATTTTTTCATGTTTCATTTTAAATCTTTATCATATTAAGATAAATAACTATATATGAACAAAATATGTTAAGTAAAATTTTAAATGTTATTTTTCACATGGGTCAAAAAATGATAATAAATAATTCCTTTTCATTACTTAAGTTAATAAGGATTAATTGATCAAATACTTATCAAACCATTATTAATTGATCTAACTAATACATCTATAAAATCTCATAGTCCTATTTAATACTCATTTAAAGAAAAAAAACAAATTTAGAGGATAAATTCATTTAAGATAAGTTTTTTTGGTTTGTAGGAATGACATAAAATGGATTTAATTAAATTTTATATAAGGGTTTGATTTAGATTTGAAATCCTTCTGTGGGTTTGATTTATCAGATTTGAATTTCATTATTTACAAAGAAATCCTTAATAAAATTATAAAAACAATTAAATTACTTTTTATTTAACAAATTGTTTAAAACAAATATTTTTTAAGTATTTTAAAATATTATATATGTATATATATATATAATATTATGAAATCCTCTGAAATCTTAGCCTTCTCTTGTGTTGTGATTTCAAAATCTTATATTTGAGGGATTTCAAATTTAAGCAATCGTGCAAACAAAACACGTGATTTGAATGGATTTGAAATCCAATTCCAAATTCAATACATTCCTGCAAACTAAATAGACCCCTAGGTCTGTTTGGTTTGCATAAATTGAATGGAATGAACCGAATTTTATGTAGGAATTTGGATTTGAGAGAATCTGAAATCTTTTTGTGTGTTTGGTTTGTAGAATTTGTAGTGGATTTGAATTCCATTGCTTATAAAAAAATTATTAAAAAAATTAAAAAATATTCTAAATTTTCTTTTACATAATTGATTATTAAAAATAAAATATTTTTTACAAACTTTAAAACGTTATCATGTACAAATCTTACGAGATCCCTTGAAATCCTAGCTACCACGTCGGATTTCAAAATTGTATGTTTTGAGGGATTTCAATTCCGGACAATCTGGCAAATCAAAGATGAGATTGAAATGGATTTGAAGTCCAAATTCCTCCAAACCCATTCCTTAGGGGTTGTTTGGTTTGTAGATATTTTTTTGATGAAATTGGAATGACAAATTCCTTTGATCAAACAATTTAAAGAATTCGCCATTCTTTAGATTAAGGTTGTGTTTGACAAAACTAAGCTAGCTTATAAGCTAGTCCATCCAAACATGTACCATAAGTTGTCTTCTAGTGATGAGGCGGATTGGTTATCAATCGGGAGGTTCATAGCGCCCTAACCGTTCGAGCCTTCCCGTCCCAACACGAAGTTGACGAGGTATTTGGGATCCATTCGGGCACCCAACTAATCCTTGGCGACCATAGACCGACCTGAAAGTCGACGCATGGTCACCGTATCACCACATGTTCAACCTGTTAGGAATTATGTGCAGAGTTGACAAACCAAGTGATTATATATCCAATGTTACGAGATACTTGAGGGTCACACCTGTGAGGACCTATAAGTCGAACAAGTTAGATGAAACCCAGAAATGGAGAGTTAGGGTTTATAATAGTATATTATAAATCAATTGGGTGATTACAGTCAGAATTACCAAAGTTGGAGGGTTATTAATTAATTAGGATATTACATATTTATTAGATAAATAAATATATAATAGTTAATTAATAAGGTTTTTATATATATTAGATAAATATATATAATTATAATTATCGTATGCAAATTCTTTTCCAGCTAATTAAAAAAGGAAAAGGATTAGAGATAATTATAAAAGAGGAAACTGAATCTTATACAAACTGTATAATTTCTCCATATAAATAAGCCTTATAGGCTTAAGGAAAAGGTAGAAGCTTTAAGCAAAAAATCAGTTTCAGTTTTTCCTCCTCCTCTCTCTCTCCCCAAACCGGCGCCGACCACCCCCTCGTCGGATTCCAGTTTTTGTTGTTCGGGTTTCGTTCAGTTCAACTAGAAGAACGTTCGTTTGTCGATCACCGGTGGACTATCATCAAGCAATCCAGGTAAATTGATCTAACCTAAACTATTAGGATTAAAACTAGAAACGATTAAAGATCATTAGGCTAATAATGGGTTTTTAGTTTTATCGCTTCCGCATGATTAGATCGGAAACAGCGTGTTTCTGATTGCGTAGGTTTTATCAGTTTGATTAACCTATGAGATTTATCAAACCAGTGAGGTTCGTTAGATCTGAGTTAATCCTCGAGTCAGTTTGATCCAAGGATACCCATAAAAAAACCCGACAGTGGTATCAGAGCCATTGTTAAAATCGTTTTTTAGTTTTTTATCTGTTCATATCAGTTTATCTGTTTATGCGTCATCCGTTAAATATTATTGTTTCTTGCGTATCAAGTTTAAAAATCTGATTTTTATTAAGTTGTTATCCGTACGAAAAACCCGGAAAAACCACAACCGGATTGATGATGACTATGTTATCACATCACCACCGCACCACCAGCGTGGTGGTTGCGGCTGGCCACCGTGATCACCGGATCACATCGCGGCGGTGACCAGCTGATATCCAAGGCCACGCCACCAGTCAAGTGGTGGTGGTCAATCCTGTTGCCGCTAATAGAACCGCCGGGCCACACCACCAGTTAGGTGGTGGTGGCCGAAGCCCTTAGATGCCGTGAAACAACCACAGCCACACCACCAGATGGGTGGTGGCGCGTGATCTCGATTACACGATAGGCGGTGGTGGCGGCGGCTATGGCCGAAGCCGGTCACCGCACCACAGATGGTGGTGGCGGTATTATTAACCACCGAAGCCGATTACGACCATGGTGGTGGCATTAATCGCCGACCGCACCACAAACGGTGGATGCGGCGACGGCTCTGTCACAATCAACCGCCACGCCACCAGATCGGTGGTGATCGGCGGCGATGGTGGCGAACGTTGTTTTCAAACCACACGACGGTGGTGTCGATTAACAATCACGGCCGCCGAATGGCGGCACCGGTTCGATCAAAACACAACCACCACACCACCGTATGTGGTGGTGGTGGCATCGATAGTAATTGGTGGTGGAACGGTGGCCGAAGCCAACCGAACCACCTGACCGCGTCACGCCATGGCCAGCGGTTCACGAATCGCATAGCGGCGGCGAGTGGTGGCGATCGGTAGTGACAGTGGTGAACCGACCACCGTTGGCTGCCGAGCGGCCGCGCCAAACGGTGGCAAACGCCCAGCCAAACCACCAGCGAGGTGGTGGTGGCGTGTTCGCGACCAAGCCGAACCACCATCATGGTGGTGGCGGCGTTTTACAATAGCCACGGCCAGACCACCAGTCCGGTGGTGGCCAGCAGTCTCGAGACAAATTACGGTGGCGGCGGTGGCATTCTAGCTGCCGTCGTCATGGTGATTACGCAATAGCCGTTCGACGAACAAACCACCAGCGTGGTGATGGACATTGATCCTTGATCATGGGTCAAACCTAGGGTTTTTCCGTTCTGGGCCATATTCCCTTATCAGGCCCAAAACCCAGTTCTTCGGACCTAGCTATGGCCCAAGAGGGGTTTATCAGTTTTTTGTTGTTTTATCCAAACTAATCTTTTAGGGAAATTAAAATTTTATCTGTTTTTCGAATGAGCCAATATTTTATAATTGGGTCGATAAAACCTATTTGAAATAATTTTTGGGTAAAAGGTTAATTTTTGGGTAAAATGGTTTTAGTTTAGTAAAATAGGATTTATTGTTTATAAACCTCAGTTTTACGTAAAAAAAACCATTTTTCAGTCTAAAGTTTTTGATTCGTAAGACAGTTTTGTTTTTCGAATCGGTTGTAAAACCAAGTTTTGCGATAATTGAAACAAAATAATTTTAACGGATCCAGTTTATTTTTCGTAATTATAATATTGCTTTTGTTATATTGCATATATATACATAATTGCGTAATTGCTTGAGCACTATATATGGATTTCAGTTTGATTTTACATATATATATACGTTATAGTATTTGCCAACTTAGACCCTTGACATATTTACGGGGAGGCCTGCGTGCCATTTGCAACCCCTTATGTAATAATGACCTTAGGATAGACATTTGTTTTATTCTTTCGGGATAACGAGGCCAGTGGGAGCTGCTAAAATTCCTCAACTTACCGGAGTACTAACAAAACATGGCGAGGCCAGTGGGAGCTACGCGAGTTTTGAAGCTTTTAGTAAAATAGGTCATTATTGGTCCCTAGGAAACGTTGGCAAAAACTATAATTAGCTACCACGTGATTAATTATTGTTTAATTGCATGGTTGATTGATTATTTGTGATATCTTGCATGTTAATAGTTTTAAATAAAGTTGTTATTTTAAAACTAGATTATATCACAAAAGGAATATAGGTTTTACTATTAGTTTCGTTAAACTTTTCAAAACGATAGTTTTCGTTTTAAAACCTATAGATGATTGTTTTATATAAGAGGCAGAGTTGACAAAAACAGTTAGTTTTAATCAACTAGATGTGCTATTAAAACAGTTAGTTTTAACTAGCAAGTGATCTTAGAACAGTTAGTTTTAAAATCGCATGCACGTTTGAAACAGTTAGTTTAAAATGTAAGTAGCCTTTATAACAATCAGTTTTTCAAAATCCTGGAAATAAAGTTTTTTCAAAACCCCGAAAATCATAGATCAGTAGTGCAACCCATCTAAGGGCACCTTCGGCATAAAGTACATAGGCGTTGTAAGTGATCACACATTCAACGTCCGTGTTCAAACTGAAGCTGGAGGGGTTACATAACTCTGCGAATTATCTCCGGGTGGTACCGGCCAGAGTATAGTGATCAGGTCCCCAAAATGGTGAGATCTGTTTTGGTACTATAATGTTCACCGGGTGGTACCGGGCCAAAAAGCACTAAGAGGGACTAAAACATGCATAGGTAGTTGCCATGGTCCCGAAAAGATCTAGGAGTCATGTCAGTTAGACATGATTGGTAAAAGTCCTTACCTACCGAAATAAATACGGATCTGGTGGAGCAAGAACATTACGCACATCAGGACGTATGAAATAAGGATCCTAGTCCAATAAATTGATCATTTAAGGGTTTATTAATATTTTATTGGAAATTAGTCTATTTACAGTTGCTAAGACCAAAAGTTTTATTTTGTAGATGGCAAGCACTGTTACCAGCACTAACAATCTTTCCCTCCGCTCTATCCTAGAGAAGGATAAGCTGACCGACTCTAACTTTCTCGACTGGGAGCGCAATCTGATGATTGTGCTCAGACATGAGAGAAAGTGGTATGTGCTAGAAGAGCCACTTGGGGAGGCACCTCCGGCAAACGCTCCGGCTGCTGCCAGAAATGCCCAAGAAGCACTCGGATGATCTCCTTGATGTTGCCTGTCTGATGCTAGCAACTATGAGCCCAGATCTGCAAGCAGGGCTCATAAATACAAATGCTTATGACATGATCCGCCAGCTGAGGGACATGTTCCAGACCCAGGCTCGTACAGAACATTACGATGCCACCAAAGCATTTAATGAGTGCAAGATGGTAAAAGGGACATCAGTAAGTGACCATGTCATGAAAATGAAACGACACTTAGATCATCTGGAGAGGCTAGGTCATCCTGTTCCGTTGCAGCTAGCAACAGACACCATACTCAATTCACTGTCAGAAGACTACAGGCCCTTCGTAGTCAATTATAATATGAATAACATGGAGAAAACAATAGCAGAGTTGCACTCCATGCTTAAGACAGCTGAACTGAACATGGGGAACAAGAATAAGACAAAGGACGTCTTGATGGTAAAAGACGGAGGGGTTAAAAAGAAGAATGGGCAAACTAGCACCAGTAAAGGAAAAGGACCAGTCCAGGCCATCCAGAGTGCGCCCAAGAAAGGCAAAAGCAAGGGCAAGGGCAAGAAGGTTAAGCCAAACAAAGCTAGGACCGAGAATCGCTGCTTCATATGCAATGAGATCGGTCATTGGAGGCAAAACTGCCCTAAGCGTCATGAAGCAGGTATGTAAACCTCAGAAAATTTATGATTGCTTTGACTTGTCACTTCTTACTTGTTGATTTACAAGTATACTGATACCTAGAGCAAATGATTATTGCAGGAGGTCAGAAGTGAAATGCCCAGAGGTTGCTGAGGATCAAAGTACAAGATGATTTAAGTCAAGACATTTTGAATTTATAATTTTAAAACAGTTGTTTTTGGGGATTTATGTTTTAGACAATGTTTGAATAATTATATTTTATAATTCGATGGTTTTATTTTCAAAAGTTATTGTCTTGACATTGAAATATCTGATTGTGCTTAGTGTTTGTATGATCCTAGTTGTTGCCTGTAATAGTTACTTCAATAAATTCTATTAGATTGAAGTAATTTGTATAAAAACTATCAAAACACACAAGATTCCATAGGAATGTGTTTTGAAAATAAAACATTTATGAATAAAAGTTTAGTGATCAAAAGGAGAGAATTTAGAATATTAACTCAGATAGCGTTAATAACGGTATTTGTAAAACTAGAAAGATTCCAAGTTCTGGAATCAGGATTTAATCAAATCCAGATAAGTTTTATAAAAGAAATTCTCAGAATTAACTAGTCTAGTTTGATCAAGCTTCATTATTCAAATGTTTTAAGGAGAGAATTTAGGGCATTAACTCAGCTAGCGTTAATATCAGTATTTATGAAACTGAGATGATTCCAAGATCTGGAATTAGGATTTGACCAAATCCAGTTAAGTTTCATAAGGGAAATTCTCAAAGTTCATTACTTAAAATTAGAATTGACTAATCAAAGTTTTGACAAAGTCAATAGTAAAATTTTGAGTAATAGTTAGTTTTTATAAGCAAGTGGGAGCCCAATTTATTCTCTATGTAGTCTGAGATAAAGAATAAAAGATCGATGCAATTATTGATGTATCTCGGAATTCATAATCCAGGTAGGATAAGAATTCATAAGATATAATTTACCCTTTTAGTTAAAAGGATAAAAGTTTCAAGACCCTTGAAACAAAGGTCATGACTGACTTCAAAATCAATAATTAAAGTGTTGGATTAAAATATAGGATTCCAGTAGATTTGCCAGTATTGCAAATGGAATCTGATTTCAGGTAGAAATCATTCATCTACACGGCAACTAAGGAGAGTTGCAGTCTTACATATTCAGGAACTAGAAGTTAGTCCAGGTCTCCGAGTTCATGGAATATAATAAAAGTCTAGTTATTGTTCTTTATAAGGTGTTTGCAGAACAATAATTAGCAGATACAAGTAGATCGTGTAAACAGACTTGTATTATTTGGTTGTCATTTTGATTAAAATGGTAAACTTTAATCAAAGAGTTTAAACTGAAGATAGGTGATACTTCATTTTAGACCAATATTTAACAAACGTTAAATAGACATTATGAAAGTTATTAAAGAAAAGACATTCAATCTTGTTATTATTACAGCGTGTAATATGGACTATACAAGATTGATTTCTTTATCACTTTCACATTTTGCATGTTTTAATATATCCAGGAATGAAATCAGTCTCCGATTTTTCATTCAAAATCTGTCCGTGACAACTTATCAATGTGGGAGCATGATAAGGTGTTAAAGTCATTGTGAACTTTTAGGTAGTTATGATCAGTTGCTGAATAACAGCTACAAGTGTTGTAGACTAAAAGTTGCACAGATATTTGATAGAGTAGCAAATATCGGACGTGATCCGCGGTTGAGATTACTTCTTGGAATAAAGTCATAAGTGAATCTCACAGTGGTTGTCCCTATCACCTGAGGTATCTGATTTGATATCATGAGGACTACTGGATTCTTAGTGCACTCAACCGCTACGCCGTAACAGGGTGGCTATAAAGGGTGTAACTAGATTCAGCGGAAGCCGTGGTGTCAAAGGCAGATATGCAAGATGGGATTTGCACCTCTTCTCAGAAGAGAGATATTTCTGGGCCCATCTTGACTGACTAAGTATACTGATGAAGTGCATGGCCATGCCCAAACGAACTGATTAGTTCTTTGTCGTTTACCTATCAGTGAAAGTCAGATAATCAAGAAAACAGAATCTTGAGTATTTAGAGTTGACACTTTCCAAGCTCATACTCACAGATGAAATATCGCGATGCAAAGGGAAAAGCCAAGATATACCCAATCAATGAACAGTAGTTTCATAGATACCAATTCCTCACGGAATGTTTAAATCACCAGTCTGGGTATAAGAGTTCTTGTAACCTGGTCAGCCTAAGTGCCTGTCTAGGGGCCTCCTTAGGTCCGTATAGTCAAAGGTGGTATTGCCAACTTGCACAAGTGGGAGTCTGTTAGGAATTATGTGCAGAGTTGACAAACCAAGTGATTATATATCCAATGTTACGAGACACTTGAGGGTCACACCTGTGAGGACCTATAAGTCGAACAAGTTAGATGAAACCCAGAAATGGAGAGTTAGGGTTTATAATGGTATATTATAAATCAATTGGGTGATTACAGTCAGAATTACCAAAGTTGGAGGGTTATTAATTAATTAGGATATTATATATTTATTAGATAAATAAATATATAATAGTTAATTAATAAGGTTTTTATATATATTAGATAAATATATATAATTATAATTATCGTATGCAAATTCTTTTCCAGCTAATTAAAAAAGGAAAAGGATTAGAGATAATTATAAAAGAGGAAACTGAATCTTATACAAACTGTATAATTTCTCCATATAAATAAGCCTTATAGGCTTAAGGAAAAGGTAGAAGCTTTAAGCAAAAAATCAGTTTCAGTTTTTCCTCCTCTCTCTCTCCCCAAACCGGCGCCGACCACCCCCTCGTCGGATTCCAGTTTTTGTTGTTCGGGTTTCGTTCAGTTCAACTAGAAGAACGTTCGTTGGTCGATCACCGGTGGACTATCATCAAGCAATCCAGGTAAATTGATCTAACCTAAACTATTAGGATTAAAACTAGAAACGATTAAAGATCATTAGGCTAATAATGGGTTTTTAGTTTTATCGCTTCCGCATGATTAGATCGGAAACAGCGTGTTTCTGATTGCGTAGGTTTTATCAGTTTGATTAACCTATGAGATTTATCAAACCAGTGAGGTTCGTTAGATCTGAGTTAATCCTCGAGTCAGTTTGATCCAAGGATACCCATAAAAAAAACCCGACACAACCCATGAATCGAACCTGGGTAGACAGGGATGTCATCCACTGTCCCTCCCAAGGATGTTACCAACCACCAGGCTACTAATCCTTTGATAAAATGGTAAACTGAAATGATGCATAATAGATCATGATTTCCAAAATAATGTAATAAATATAAAGCAACATCTTTCTCAAACTCCATCGTTTTCGTGAATGAATACTATTAACTAAAAACATCATTTTTTCGTGAAACCAAAACTCAATGCCCACATTTAACCAAAAACATTCTTTTACCGGGACACTTAAAACTTAGTACTCACTCGAAATTCGAATAAAATGACGTTTACCAAAAATATGGGTAAAAGCTTAATACCCAAAAGTTTTACACCATAACTCGTTTACAAAAGGGTTTACTTCACAAAAGTGTATCCAACTTGTTATGAAAAGTTATTGTATGTATAGATTTTGATTTTTACCTTTTAGTGTATCGAAACTTTAAAAAAATGACATTTTAGTGTATCAGGTTACCTACTAAGCAGGTAACCTGTAATTTTGTTATTTTTTGATTGTTTTTTTAATAACTTGGAAGAAGATGAAACCTAGATCTGATTATGAACAAAGATGATGATACCTATATCCAAAATCGATCCAGATCCAAAAGTATAAGAGATGTGACAAGACTCCCTATGAGCTTTCTCATGGAAGAAACCAAATGTTGGTTTCTTCCACATTTTTGGTTGTATTATGTTACATTCTCAGTGATCGGGAGAATGTAGGAAAGTTTGATCCTAAGGCTGATGAAGGAATCTTTATGGGGTATTCTCTTACATCCAAGTCATAACGAGTGTATAATCTTAGAAGACAGTGCATTGGTGAGTCAATTCACGTGAACTTTGATGATCTTAAAACATCATCTCTTTCATCTGATCATGATGAGTTATATGCTTGGATAATATGTCCTGGTCCAAATCCTCCACAAGGCTCCTTTACTTCCCCTTTTGTCCAACCTCCAAGTTCTTCCTCACCAAATCTTCAAACAACCATTATTCCTTTAAATCACTCTTATCCTTCCACATCCTATGATCCTCAACCTCCTACTGTTATTAGTCATCTCCCCATCTCATCTCCGATCAACCTACAACCTCGTATCATCCTAGTTTTCCTCAATCTCTTCCTCCATCTATTAGATAGACCAAAGATAACCTCATTAAACAAATTTAAAAGAGGACTTTGAAGGAGATCGGTATCTTGGCAAGAGATTGTTGAGGGACGACTAAGGCGGTGGCGTAGTGGAGAATGGCGTCGATTTGCAGTGACGTGGTGGTGGTGGAATATAATTCATCGGAGATGGATTCGTATAGCAGAGGCCAGTATTGCCTACGTCGATGAGAGACAATATGATAAGGCAAAAGTCGATGAGAGCGATGACGGTGAACAAGGTGAAGAGTCTTCGTATAGAGAAGTCGATAAACCAGACAAGACCTTTCCAGCAGCATACTGTTACGGTGGATTAAAATCTGTGGGAATTACCGTGGAAACAATGGTCGGGTAAGACGAGAAACCGAGAAGACAACATCAGCACCATGGTCGGAAAATACCAAACACTAAACAAGACCCTTTATTCGATGACATTGCTGGGCTGTTACGGTGCAAACAATGGAAAAAATCATTGTATTGTCGTTGTTGTTGTAAAAGAAGCGGTCCGTCTAATTTTCGGTAACGACGAAGAAACGTCGACTCCATAAACGAGAAGGCCGAAGAAACAGAGAGGTCATCTAGACGCACACGAGAAACTTGTGCGTGACTACTTTTTGATGACCCGATGTATGACGACGTGAACTTTGAACGGCTGTTTTCTATGACCTGACAACTATACCTTAGGATAGTTGCCGATCTTGAGAGAGAGTTTGATTTTATCAAGCAAGCGTGGGATGCAAGGGATCATAAGGGGTTTTCTCCACTACAAAATGTATGCCTGCTATTCGACAATTGGTGTATGAGACTGCTGCCGATGCATGGTAGCATATATTGTATGCATTGGGATTGGAAAGTTGTCCTGTAGCATGGAGGGGTCAATACCATAGAAGCAATCATCTTGGACCATTAGTAATTAATTCTAGAGGCGGTCGCATCTCATGATCTATGGATCTGACACGCAGTCTTTGGAGTTCCTGGTGGCACAAACGACATAGTCGTTGTAACTCAGTCACCGATATTCAATAACCTGTTCGAAGGCAAAGCAACCGATAGTTCATTTTATGTGAATGACACACATTACAAACACGGATACTATCTCGCCGACGGGATTTATCCGGAGTGGACCACTTTCGTCAAAGCATTTAAATGGCTAACAGACATCAAACGGAAAAAAAATTAAGGAACGTCAAGAATCGGCTAGGAAAGACATTGATCGGGCTTTCATTGTGCTTCACAAAAAAATGACACATTATTGATAATCCGGCACGGGTATGGACAACAAAGAAATTAAGGTATACTATGTACACTTGCGTAATTTTACACAACATGATTCGCTGTTGGATATTTTAGTGTAATTGGATTAACTTGTTTGACCAATTTCATCATAATAAGACATCATTTAGTTTTGGCGGTGCGGAGTGCACACCTACTTGAATTTATTATGTTATTAGGGGCGAAGCCCCTAATGAACGGGGTCCGGGGGCCAGCGCCCCCGGTAGCGGGGTCCAAGGGGCGGCAGCCCCTGGCGGGGTCCAAGGGGCCGACCCGGATTTGACCCGGTTTTGACCCATCGGAAATAACAGAAAACTGCCTTTCGGCAGTTACCCGTTTTCTTGTTATCTATACGTTTTGGTCATCGTTTTTCATTCTCTGGTTCACGAAAATCTCTAACACACATACATCGAATTCCAAATTCTCTAAATTGTATCCGATTGAATACTTCGGCAGAACCACCGAATTGATTCGATCTGAAAGTGTTACACGCCTTTCAGAGATATCCGATTTCGTTACTGACTATTCCCCACAGAGATCGAATCAATTATCAAGATGACCAACCCTGTTTCGATGAAAGATATGCACAAGACGTTTGCAAAGTTGGAGAAGTTTTCTAGGCAGGATTTCCGAAGATGGCAGAAAAAGATGCATTTTTATCTCACGGATTTGAAGGTTGTATATGTTCTGAGTACTCCATGCCCTGCGTTTGTTGAGAATGAAACCCTGGAACAGACGCGCAATCGTTCAAAGTGAGAAAACGCAGATTACATATGTCGTGGTCATATTCTTAACGGTATGTCTGATTCCTTGTTTGATGTTTATCAAAACGTATAGTCTGCAAAAGAATTATGGGATCGCCTAGAAGCCAAATATATGGCAGAGGATGTGTCTAGTAAGAAATTTCTTGTTGGTAATTTTCTGAATTATAAAATGGTAGACACTAGGCCTGTCATGGAACAGTATCACGAACTGCAAAGAATGTTAGGACAGTTTGCGCAATATGATATGAAAATGGATGAGTCAATTTCTGTTTCTAGTATCATAGATAAATTGCCCCCTTCTTGGAAAGATTTCAAAAATAATCTGAAACATAAGAAGGAGGAATTGACTCTGGTTGAACTTGGAAGTCATTTTCAAATTGAACAATCCATAAGTGATATGGAAAAAGTTTCTGTTGGTGGTACAAAACCGTGACTGGTTCTTCTGTGAACATGGTGGAGGAGGGTGAATCCTCTAAGGCTGGTAAAGGGAAACGAAAGTTTCATGGCAATAACAACAAAGGTTCCAATAAGAAACCAAAAGTAACCTGTTGGAAGTGTGGGAAACCTGGACACTTTAAGAGGGATTGCAGGTCTGGAAAAGGTGGAGGTAAAGTGAAAACCGAGGCTGGTCCAAGTGGATCCAAGGATCCCGGAAAGCAATCAGGTATGTTTGTGGTACCTGCTGATCATTCTGTTGAGAATTATTATGTATCAATGATTTCTGAATCATTCTATGTGAAGGATGATGATATTTCATGGTGGGTGGATTCAGGAGCAACATGTCATGTGTGCAAAAATCTTCAATGGTTCAAGGACTTCAAGCCAATTGAAGATGGATCTTTGTTAAAGATGGGCAATGTTGCAACTGAACCAATTAAAGGACTAGGATCTGTTAATCTAGTCTTTACTTCTGGAAACTCTTTACTATTATGTAATGTATTATATGTACCTGGCATTCGTAAGAACTTATTATCTGGTATTGTATTGAATAATTGTGGCTATAAGCAAGTCATGGAAAGTGACAAGTATATCTTGTCCAAACATGGAACTTTTGTTGGCTTTGGATATTTGAATGGAATGTTTAAATTAAATTTAGATGTTTCATTTGTTAATAATTCTGTTTGCATGGCTTCTACTAGTTCTAGTAATAATTGTGGTAAATCTGAATTATGGCATGCTAGACTAGGACACGTACATTACAAGAGAATGAGAGACATGTCAAAAATGAGTCTAATACCTGCTTTTGATTTGAATGGTGAAAAGTGTAAAACTTGTATGTTGACTAAGATAACTAGACAACCTTTTGCCAAAAATATCAATAGAGATACTGAGGTTTTAGAACTTGTACACAGTGACTTGTGTGATTTTCATTCAACACCATCACTTGGTAATAAAAAGTATGTAGTTACTTTTATTGATGATGCTACTAGATACTGCTATGTTTATTTGTGTCATACAAAAGATGAAGCTCTTGAAAAGTTTAAAATTTATAAACAGGAAGTAGAGCTTTATCATGATGTGAAGATTAAAACACTTCGCACTGATAGGGGAGGTGAGTATTATGACCCAGTATTTTTTCAATCTACTGGTATAATACATCAGACCACTGCTCCATATACACCACAACAAAATGGTGTATCTGAAAGGAAGAATAGGACATTAAAAGAAATGGTTAATTCCATGTTAACCTATTCTGGCCTAAGTGAAGGATTTTGGGGTGAGGCTATGTTGACAGCCTGTTATTTATTAAATAGAGTTCCTAATAAAAGGAATAAGCAACCCCAATGGGGCAGCCTACCGGTTAAGGCTTGGTGTTGGGGAAAAACCCACCCAAGTTCGAATCCGGGGGTGAGCAACCAGGGGCCACTGAGTGTTAATCCCAGGGGAGCATGCTTAGCTCTCGGTAAAAATTGCCAAGGATGTAGTCTGGCCAAAGTCCAGGTGAACCTTCCCAAAAAAAAAAAAAAAAAAAAAAAAAGGAATAAGCTAACCCCTTATGAACTTTGGCATAAAAAGGTACCAAAACTGAGTTATCTCAGAATTTGGGGTTGTAGAGCTGTGGTAAGATTGACTGATCCCAAAATTAATAATATAGGTCAAAGAGGTATAGATTGTGTATTCATTGGCTATCCTGAGAATTCTAAGTGTTATAGGTTCTATGTCATAGAACCTAATGATTATGTATCTGTGCACTCTGTTATTGAGTCACGAGATGCTGATTTTGGCAATGAGGATAGATTTACATCTGTACCTAAACCTACGGACACGATTGCAAGTTCTAGTAACTTTGGTACATCTGACCAAGTGATTGTTTCTCCTCCTGAGCCTGCTGCGCCTAGGCGGTGTAACATCCCAATTCTAAATTACCATATTATATGCTAAGTGTGCCTCTTTTATATGTTACGAAGGATATTATGTGCTTACATGCGAGAAAATGTTAAGCGTGTTGAAATTTTACTAAGTGTATTAGTAGTGCCATATAAGCTAACCGATGATTTAGTGGGAGTTTGTGTTTGAAATTTTAAGGTTATTCTTCTTTGGAGTATATGAGAGGATTTAGAAATGTTCATGACAATCGGAGTTAGATTGAGAAAGTTGGAGAAAACGAGTCAAAACGTCAATGGTTAAGCTATGGATTCGTAAAACCAATTTTTTAAGGAGATATTTTCTGGAATATTATTATTGGAAGTTGTAGATTATTTCGTTACGAACGCGTAGGCGAAAACCTCATCGAAAACGGAGTTCCGAGCGAAAAGTTACGCTATTTTTAGTGTTTAGTAGTCAAAATGGGTACATAGGCGGGTCAAACCCGACCCAACTTGGTTTTGACCTATAAAAGCCGAATTTTAGCTCCATTTTAGACCATTTTCAGCCTCTTAACATACACACACAGTAAAGGTGCGATTTTCACACACTTAAGCTCAAACACCTTCAATTTCTTGGAGAATCAAAGATCAAGTGATGAATTCTTGATGATTATGTGAAGATTGTAGAAGGTATACTTCTAATACTAAGTTTACTCTTTGCAATTAGTGTCAATCAAGGAAATTAGGGTTTGCATGTTTGAAATTAGTGGTTGATTTTGTAGGATTATGGTTTTATATTGGTTATTATCATGTTATCTTGAAGGATTAAACAACAATTTGAAGATAATCTCATCTTTGTTCTTGTTTTGATGTTGTAACAAGTATGATGACTTTTGGGTGAAATAAGCTTAATGCATGTGTAAGATAAGTGTAGAAATCATGATATTATGCTCAGATTATGTTAATACGTTAGTTAGTTCTTTGATTACTTGGTTGATATGCAAGAAGATGGAAAGAATAAGTAAGTATTCATTATGAATAAGATGACTATTTGTTATACAAAGATGGATTTTTATGAACTTGGTAGAAATAGATGAATGGACCATGGTTTCTTGTTGATTTTACCTTGATGATGATAAAATTAAGTTAACATCTGAGTTTGATTAGGATTGAAAAGGAAATGGATACTTATTTGGACAAAAGTATGATTTTTCGAGTTTGAAAAGCATGTTACAGCACTGTTTTGTAAAAATTGTATAAAATCGTAGAAAAATCGGAAAAATACAAGGTCAGTGGCGTTGGAAAGATATGAATCTCTAATTTAATCCATCTGTTTAAGTCAAAGTGTGATTTTGAGTTTAAGTGGGGTAAAACAGAATGTAAAAACAGAGCTGCAGCATATAAGTAAAGTTAGCTTATGATATGATTAAGTTGATAAAATGTGATTGGTTGTGCCAATGCTTATGAAACTTGATATATGAACTCCAGGGGATAATTTAAGCTTGTTTGAT
Source organism: Centaurea solstitialis (assembly GCA_030169165.1). Classification (NCBI taxonomy): domain Eukaryota; kingdom Viridiplantae; phylum Streptophyta; class Magnoliopsida; order Asterales; family Asteraceae; genus Centaurea; species Centaurea solstitialis. The sequence continues at coordinate 74,802,057 of CM058042.1, read as the reverse complement.
TCCTTTGGAGGGTATCTTATAGTTGGATTGCAAGGTTGGACATTTGTCGTTCGATTTGACCGTATTTGACATTCGGTCGTGAGGTGAGTTAAATAGCTATTCAAATATTATTGTATTAAGTGTATATTTATATACCATCTATATGTATGTGATTTCTATGAATTTAGAGTCGGTTCTTATTGGTCTTTTGTCTTTGTACGTATTGATCTCTCGATTACGAGTTCTTCCGAAATGTCGGTCGGTTTGGATATCCATGTATTCCGTCGGTATTGTTTCTTTGATTTCTTGTGAAACCGGAAGTACGGGGATTACTTTGTGTGATCCGTCCCGAAAACGGTGAATGTCAACATGCCGATGAAGGGGGAGGGATCCGTGAGACATTCTAGTCGTTCTTGTTGTCTGTTGGCCGTACTCGGTGCCTAATGTGAAGAGAGGCACGAGTATAGGGACTCGGGCATACCCGGGAGATGAAGGCGGGCTCCCTGCCAGTCCTAAGCATTGTATTCTGTGAACCATAGGAGCTCGAGCATACCCAGTAATGATGGGATCCCTGCTAGTCCTATGTGTTCTATTGTTTGGTTATTTCGATATGTTGCTTTAGACCGTTTGACTAACGCGTGATATTGATCCCTTGAAAAGGAATTGACCTGGTATCCTCTGATAATTACTTGTAATTTGCATTGAAATAAGATTGTTATGTCATGATGAATTGTTTGATTTCAGCACTTGATTTTTGGTTATATTATGGACAATTCTTATTACGTAAGTGTTACTCTCAAATAATCGCTCATTGATATAACCATTCAATTGGTTGGTTTTCGGTTCCCGTGTATTTGTATAGACTTAATTTCAATAACATTTGTTTAGACTATTTATCTCACTAAGCCATGTGCTTATTCCGTTAGCTCACTATTTTTTTTTCAGGAAAGAAAGAAGATAAAGGCAAGAACCCGGTGTAGTTAGTTCGTGATTAGTTCGGGAATCGTTGCCAAGTCTTGGTATATATATATATAGTTATGTTTATTATATATTTTGGGATGTAAATATATTCGGGTAGTTATTATGTTGTCCCGAATTTTTGGTTGGTAAATGTTTTAATTATAAGATTGTAAGCTTTTGTTTTGAATTTGGAAATACTTATTAAGGTATAATTAGCTTTTGGTGGTTTACTTAGAAAATGATATCCCGTATGTTTTGTTTTGGGTTATTAAATTGTGTTTTTGGTGAAATCGTAACCGTGGTGTTACAGGCGGAGTGTAAGAGCAAGGAAAGCCAAATCTTTTGGTGATGATTTCCAACTTTATTTGGTCGAAGGATCAAGGAATGAAATTGAATTTCAATATCAATATTGTTTCAATGTTGATGAAGATCCTAAGACCTACAGTGAAGCTATGGCTTCAAGGGATGCTGCATTTTGGAAAGAGGCAATCCAAGATGAGATTGACTCTATTATGCACAATAATACTTGGAAACTATCTGATTCACCACCTGGTTGTAAACTTTTGAATAGTAAATGGATCTTCAAAAGGAAAATGAAGGTGGATGGAAGCATAGACAAGTATAAAGCCATATTGGTTATCCAAGGCTTTAGACAAAAGGAAGGTATTGATTTCTTTGATACTTATGCTCCCGTTGCAAGGATTACCACCATTAGATTATTGTTAGCACTCGCGGCTATACATAATCTTGTAATTCACCAAATGGATGTTAAAACAGCTTTTCTGAACGGTGAATTGGATAAAGAGATTTACATGAAACAACCAGAAGGTTTTGTCATATCTGGTAACGAAAACAAGGTTTGTAAATTGGTTAAGTCTCTTTATGGCTTGAAGCAAGCTCCCAAGCAATGGCATCAGAAATTTGATGATGTTGTCTTGTCTAATGGTTTTGCATTAAACCAAGCGGACAAATGTGTATATAGCAAATTTGATACTTCTGGTAAAGGAGTGATAATTTGCTTGTATGTTGATGACATGTTGATCTTTGGTACTGACCAAGATCAAGTTGATAAAACTAAGGAATTCTTGTCATCTAAATTTGATATGAAAGACATGGGGGAGGCTGATGTGATTCTTGGCATTAAGATCATACGTGGAGAACATGGAATTACTATCTCTCAATCACATTATATTGAGAAGATGTTGAATAAATTTAATATGAAAGATTGTTCTCCAATAGGTACTCCTATGGATCCTACAGTAAAACTTGTGCCTAACAAAGGTGTTACTGTGAATCAACTTGAATATTCAAGAGCTATTGGATCTCTCATGTATGCCATGCTTAGTACTAGGCCTGATATAGCCTTTGCAGTTGGAAAGTTGAGTAGATACACTCATAATCCAGGTTTAGTCCATTGGCAAGCAATTAATCGAGTATTTAAGTACTTAAAAGGAACAATGGATTATGGTTTGACTTATAGTGGATTTCCTTCTGTCCTTGAAGGATATTCAGATGCAAGTTGGATAACCAATAAGGAAGATCATTCTTCCACAAGTGGTTGGGTATTCCTACTTGGAGGTGGTGCCATTTGTTGGGCATCTAAGAAGCAAACTTGCATAACTGCTTCAACAATGGAATCTGAGTTTGTGGCATTAGCAGCAGCTGGTAAAGAAGCTGAATGGCTAAGGAACTTGATTTATGAAATTCCATTGTGGCATAAACAGATATCATCCATTTCTATCAGATGTGATAGTCAAGCTACTTTGGCTAAGGCTTACAGTGAAGTATATAATGGGAAGTCTAGACACTTAGGTGTTAGACATAGCATGATACGTGATCTTATCACGAATGGTGTGATATCTGTGGTGTTTGTGAAAACACAACACAATTTAGCCGATCATTTAACCAAAGGGTTGAATGGAGATCTCGTGAAAAGTTCGGCAATAGGGGTGGGATTAAAGTCCACTAGAAATCTCTGATATCAAGATACCCAATTCCCACTTAGTATGACGCTAGGTGCTGAATTCAATGTGGAAGGCTTGATATTTAGAGATTGGAACACATTGGAAGAATCACCCGAAGGTATGTGTTCAGACCTACAAGTTAGGGAGGTTGAATGTATATATTCTTAATGGCTCTTTTGACAAATTGTGTTGTAGGTGCAAGATTAAATAAGCTACCTATATGAGCATGAAGTTTAGCCGCTTCAAGAAGCTCGGACTTGGCTTTGACATGCTTATGAAGGATAAGGACATAGGCTAGTAAAATATATGTCAAGATAGAATTACTATGTATGTAAACTTTTGTGTACATTATCTTCGTGTATTCATATTGAATTCCCAGGGTTCAATCCTAAGCGACACTCTGGTATTCGAATATATGGAATGTGTAATGTACTAATGTGAAATTCAATCGGCTCGACATTTCACATATGCAATAGTTTGATTGTTTGAGATTACTTGTTTTAGTTAATCAAGGATTGCACTAAAATAGGGGAGGAATGTTGGATATTTTAGTGTAATTGGATTAACTTGTTTGACCAATTTCATCATAATAAGACATCATTTAGGGGCGAAGTCCCTAATGAACGGGGGTCCAAGGGGGGCAGCGCCCCGGTAGCGGGGTCCAAGGGGCGGCAGCCCCTGGCGGGGTCCAAGGGGCCGACCCGGATTTGACCCGGTTTTGACCCATCGGAAATAACAGAAAACTGCCTTTCGGCAGTTACCCGTTTTCTTGTTATCTATACGTTTTGGTCATCGTTTTTCATTCTCTGGTTCACGAAAATCTCTAACACACATACATCGAATTCCAAGTTCTCTGAATTGTATCCGATTGAATAATTCGGGAGAACCACCGAATTGATTCGATCTGAAAGTGTTACACGCCTTTCAGAGATATCCGATTTCGTTACTGACTATTCCCCACATTCGCGAAGACGAAAGCTTTTCACATTATAATTTTGATGAAAGCGAGGTTTTAACGGATGATATCGAAGTAACTATCAACGAAGAAGAACGAACACAAAATGTCAACCAAGTAAAAAATCAGGAGAGGCACACCAACCTTCACGCCGATTTAACCGAACATGTTTGGGCATCCCATGTGAATGTCCAAAATTAATTTTAATGTAATTTTTAATTTGTTTTATTATTTTAACTTTTAATTATTAAAATATTGAATATTATTATTAGTTTTATTTAAATTAGTTATTTTTAGTTATGTATTTTATTTTATTTTTAAATTAAAAAATTAAATGTTTTTGGGTTGATTGGGTAAACCATAGTGGATGAATTGAGTTGGTTTGGATAAAATAGTAGAAAGATGATGTGGCGTTGATGTGACAGTTTGGGTTCATTAAGTTAATTGGCACCAAAGGGGATGGTGATGATAAAATACAAAGTACCAATTGAATTATCTAAAAAGCTTACACTAGATTTATTAAATCTAAAGAGTTTGTTTTAATTCAACTAATTACAGTCAATTAATTATCTTTACGTGAATACATCTTTAATTGCAATAAATCTTCCAAAGTCTAGAATTTAAGTGTTCTTGCTCAAGAGAGTCAAGATTGATCATGGTTGTGATTTGTGAATGTGTGGCATCTCGACTAAAACTTTGTCTACTAAAAACATGAATTTCATTAATTTATTACTATTTTGTTCTTTCTCTTGGTCTAAATGAAATATGTTAAGATGTATCTTGAGAGAGATAAAACAACTAATGTGATTTATAATCCAAAGCATACAAGGTTTTCTACAAAATAGGAGTTGGATTTGATTTGTTTTCTCTCTCTTTTGTATAAGAGTCACTTTCACCTATTTTCATATCCAAACAAATATTATATCTAAAACTAGAGATGCCTGTATATGTGGTGAAATAGAAGATCTATGACTAGGGGGTGAGCAACCAGGGGCCACTGAGTGTTAATCCCAGGGGAGCATGCTTTAGCTCTCGGTAAAAATTGCCAAGGATGTAGTCTGGCCAAAGTCCAGGTGAACCTTCCCCAAAAAAAGATCTATGACTAATTTCAACAAATATCTATAACATGTGCAGGTTTTCAAATGCTATGGAGATGAGCAGTGTTTAATAACTTAAATCAACGAAAATTCTTCGTAAAGTTGTTTAATATGATGCAAATGTTTCATATAATTCATTTTTTTTATGTTCTTTATTGTAAAATGACAAGGTTTCATAGAATTAAATAAATACATGAAACAATTTTATAAGAATGAGAAAGATTGTATGAAACATTATCATTTTTACATACAAAAAATACCGAAATATGACACAATTTCATCAAAAAAATGAATTAGATGAAACATTTGCATCATATTAAACAACTCCACAAAGAGTTTTCGTTGATTTAAGCCAAAAACTATCAATTTATACGGTTTTTACTCTTTTTTTGGTTTCTAAATGAACTTTCATATATATATATATATATATATATATATATATGTTGTGTGATGCTAAATCTAACCCTAAAAAGAAATACATATAATATATATATATATATATATTATATCGGGTTAGGTTCAAATGTGAACTCAACGTTGGTTGTAAACGTGAGGAAGAATCTTAGTCACACATTTTCAGTTACGGTAGACGGATCACATAGGATTGTCGTGATTCATGGGAAGGTGGAGATTATTAAAGGAAGGGACCTGGTCAAAGCCTTCCTTTATTGACCGGATGAGTGACTGAGGTGGTGTTTGTTTACCTCTTAACAGTTCCATTAAGAGGCAACCTCTGAATAGTTAAGAGGTGAATCCTGTTTGGTAAAAAAATGGACTGCCTCTTAATGGTTCCAAAACCCTCTGAATGATTAAGTATCCTGGATGTCCCTTAACCATTAAGAGTCCTGATTTCATACTCAACAATTACCAAACGAACATATTTCATTTTGCACCACATCATAAGAGCCTCTTAATCATTATGACCTCTTAATCATCCAACACTAGACCATTCAGCAACTACCAAACAGCCCCTGAGATTTGTTCTCATGTTTACAACCAACATTGAGTTAACATTTTAACTTTCCTCTCTCTCTCTCTCTCTCTCTCTCTCTATATATATATATATATATATATATATATATATAAACAACGGATACCCATAGGGTTCCGGTTCTAGGTACCCATCAGGACCGGGTGCCCCGGTGCCGGAACCGGTGTCGACGAGTACTCGACGGGTAATGGTTTCGAAAAAATGAGAACCGGACCGGAACGGTTCCGGTGAGACCAAGCCTTTTTGGTGAGACCGGTGAGACCAACATGTTTTACTTGAAACTTCACATCAAAACATTTGTGAAGGTAAAAAAAATTGAACATTCATCGTTAAAACATACTAAAAAACACTATTGAAAAAAAAATTCCAAAAAAAGGTTAAAAAACGAAACCTTCACAGCTGTTTTTTTTGTGAAGGTTTGCATTATATATATGTAACCTTCACAGAACTTGAGCTGTGAAGGTTACGTTTTTTAGCTTGTTTTCGATATTTTTTTGCACCGAAAGTGAATTTTAGGTCTGCGTATTCGTGTTTTATGGACATTCACGGTGTTTTTTTGTGAAGTTTCAAACGTTAGGTATTGGTCTCACGCGGTCTCACGATAACAGCTTGGTCTCACATGATCCTACGGTTCCGAAACCGGCGGTTCTTGAGCGGTTTCGGTTCCAAAGGCGGGTACCCGCTTCCAATGCTCACCCCTACAAAATACTAGGTTCACAAAAAAAACAAGACTCATATTATATATTTGGGGTTAGATTCGCGTGAGACCAAACTGTTATTTTAGACCCTTAAGACCACTTTTTTACACTTGAAACTCACAGCAAAACACCATGAAATTAAAAAAAAATCGAACCTTTACAGCAAAAACCTATGAAGGTTGCATTCGTTGTGTTTTACTATGAAGTTTCAAGTGTAAAAAATTGGTCTCACGAGCCTTACAAAAAACTTAGTCTCACATGATCCCAAGTCTATGTATATAGCAACAGATTAAAATGAGAAGTGGTAAAAAAATATAAAGTTCATACGATTGAGGTCAAATTTAAAGTCTATGTATATAGCCACAGATTAAAATGAGAAGTGGTAGAAAAAGAAATGATCTCTATCCGTTCATACGATTGAGGTCAAATTTGATTGGTCACGTATTACGACCTTGACGCGGTCAAAATTCGCAGCTACGGCAAAAATGGAGTAGTTTCATAAATATTACAAAATGACAAAAAAAAGTTCATATACTTGTATAAATTAATATGCACTACATATATATATATAGAGAGAGAGAGAAAAGTTCAAATATGAACCACTTTTTGGTTGTGAACGTGAGGACAGCTGAGAGGGCGACACGTGACAGATACTAGTCAATAAAGGCGGCTTTGAGTGTGGTCCTCTCCTTTATTTAATGCCCTTCCATGAATCGCGCCTAGTCATCCGTCGTGGACCTGACTGGCGCCTAGTCATTCGCCACATGTCGCGCTCTCGGTTTGTCTTCACGTTCACAACCAAAAAGTGGTTCATATTTTAACCCACCCCTATATATATATATATATATGTTTATATATATACATGGACCAGTGTGGTTACTAGGAAAAATACTTGTGGTTTAAATTTGCATCAATGGGACCAATATTTAATGTTGTTTATTTTGTTTGAATTAAGATTTAGTGTGGCTTATATATGTCCACCGTCCTCCGAAATAAATACGCACCTTAAATGTAACATTTCATGACAGCGTGTATAGCATAATGTAATAATATAGCACGTTTCAATTCTTTTTAAATATTTGTGTGGTTTAAAAATGAAAAGGTCCCATTATATCGGTTATCAGTTTTATATTGTATTTTAATATGTTTATAAATTGATTTTATAGAGTTCAAAGATAATAATAAGCTATAAATGCTATATAATATAATAAAATTATTGTGTCGGTATATTACTATGATCCTAGAGAGATTGAGTGGGAAAAACGTTCAAACAAAAACAAAAACCCTAATAATTTAAGAAAACAATAAATCATGTGTAAAATCATATTGATTTTGTATTAACGGGAAAAATGGACGTCAAAGTTGCATGAATCATATATAATTTTGTACATTAACAATAGTAATTTTAGTTTTGTTAAATAGTTAGCATTCTCGTATGAACCCACCAATATATATATATATATATATATATATAGAGAGAGAGAGAGAGAGAGGAAAGTTCAAATGTAAACCACTTTTTGGTTGTGAACGTGAGGACAACCAAGAGCGTGACACGTGGCGGATGACTAGGCGCCACGTCGGCTTTAAGTGTGGTCCCCCCCCCCCTTAATTCAATGCCCTCCCCATGAATCGCGCCTAGTCATCCGCCGTAGACTTGACGTGGCGCCTAGTCATCTGCCACGTGTCGCGCTCTCGGTTGTCCTCACGTTCACAACCAAAAAGTGGTTCACATTTGAACCCACCTCTATATATATATATATATATATATATATATATGGTTAAGTTCCGTTGTTAACCACAAATAGTGTGTTAACTTTGTTAACCCATCATAACCATTGATCATCTAAATCTAGGGTCAAGATTAAATACCTATAATTAGATAATTTTGAATAAACACAAATTAAAAAATACAGCAAACACACGTGCACAAGGGTATTTTGGGAAACCATAAATAAATTAAAATACACATGTGTACTCCGGCGAAACACGTGTGCATATGTGCAACCGCCGCCTTCCTCCTCCACCCGTGAACACATTTGCACTGCCGCCTCCACCCGGTGAACACATGTGCACCGTCGCCTCCCTCCTCCTCCACCCGGTGAACACATGTGCACCGTCGCCTCCTCCCTCCTCCACCCGGTGAACACATGTGCACCGTCGCCTCCCTCCTCCTCCACCCGGTGAACACATGTGCACCGCCGCCTCCTCCCTCCTCCACCCGGTGAACACATGTGCACCGCCGCCTCCTTCCTCCCTCCTCCACCCCGAGAACACATGTGCACCGCCGCCTCCTTCCTCCCTCTTCCACCCCGAGAACACATGTGCATCGCCGCCACCTTCCTCCTTCAACCCATGAACACATGTGCACCGACATCTCTAAACCACCACCACAGCCACCATCACCACCACCACCACCACACCCACCATCTCCAAACCACCACCACCACCACACTCACCATCTTCAAACCACCACCACACTCACCATCTTCAAACCACCACCACACCCACCATCATCAGAGATTTCTTTTTATATCAGAATGAACACGAAAATATTTAATGAATCAATCTTCATCTTCTTTACCACTACAACATAACTTAAAAACCCTAAATTACAAATTCTAATATGAACCGAAACATCAATCAAAAACCACAAAATCAAAAACCTAAAATCCGAAACTTCATTCAATCTCAAATTTAAAAACCAAAAACCTCAATCAATCTCAGACCGGGAAACCTAACCAGACCAAGAAAAGCAGATCTGAGAGAGATGGAGAGGGGTAGGAGATCGTTAGGGATCGAACCATAGAGGGAGGGAACACGAATAGAAAAATAGATCATTAATCAAACCTTTTTCCAGATCTGGGAAGGGCTTGTCGCCGGAGGGGGGGATTGCATCAAATGGTCGTCGCCGGAGGGGGGATTGCATCAGACGGTCGTTGCTAGAGGGGGGATTGCATCAGCCGGTCGTTGTCGGATGGGGTGATTGCATCAGACAGTCCGATATAGACGGTGGTGGTGGCCAGAATTGGATGGTGGTGGTGGAAGACGGAGCAGATCTGGTGGTGGTGGTGGAAGGCGGCGGTTGTGGTGGTGGAAGACGGAGCAGATTTGGTAGTGGTGGTGGAAGGCGGCGATCGACAGCTGTGGTGGTAGAAGGAGGCGATCGGCAACTATGGTGGTGGTGGATGGCGGCTGTGTTGGTGGTGGTGGAAGGAGGGGAGTGGCGTATGAGGGGGGAGGAAAATAGGTTGTGGTGGAGAAAGGTTGTGTCATTGGGTATATCATTATTTCTTCTTTAATTTAATAAATAAAACAAATAAATAAAAATCAAATTAATAGTGTGTTAACTTTGTTAACCCATCACAAGTCACAACCATTGATGATCTAAATCAATGGTCAAGATTAAATCCTTATAATTAAGAAATTTGAATAATTCCAATATTAAAAATCCAGCAAACACACGTGCACATGAGTATTTTGGGAAAACACAAATAAACTAAAATACACATGTGTTCTCCAGCGAAACACGTGTGCATATGTGCAACCGCCACCGCCTTCCTCCTCCACCCGATGAACACATGTGCAACCGCCGCCTCCTTCCTCCTCCACCCGGTGAACACATGCGCACCGCCGCCTCCTTCCTCCTCCATCGGGTGAAACACATGTGCATCGCCGCCTCTTTCCTCCTCCACTCGGTGAACACATGTGCACCGCAACCACCACCACCACAACCACCACCACAGCCGCCACCACTAAGCCACCACCACCATCACCACATCCATCATCTCCAACCCACAACCACTAGTCCACCACTACAACCACCACCACAGCCACCACCACAGCCACCACCATTAGTCTACCACCACCACAACCACCATCTCCAACCCACCACCACCACTACAACCACCATCTCCAACCCACCACCACCACACCCACCACCACCAAAAACACATATGCATACGACGCAATACCTGTGCACGACGACCACCACCGCCTCCTTCTCTTCCTCTACCACCGTCGCGGGAGATTTAAAGTCCAGGAGGCACCACCACCGACATCAACAGCAGCACCAACTCCGGATTTGAAACCACATGAACCATCGGCACCTCCTCCGACGCCGCTACCAAACCAAACACTCCTTCTGGCGACCTTTATTGGGATGTGGTTCGCCGTTTTAGATCTGAATCAGGTGACAACATCACTCTCTCTCTCTCTCTCTCCGACATCCGATTTCTCCATCGCATAGGCAACAGCGACATCATCTAGACATGGTGGTTTAGATATGGATCTGAATCAGGAGAATGTTGACTTGGAGAATGCAAGAAGCCATGGTGGTTCAAGGCGGCGGATCTGGTGGCGGTGGTGGCAGTCGTTGGATCTGGTGGTGGTGGTGAAAGGTGGCGGATCTAGAGGCAGTGGTGGCAGGCGTCGGGTCTGGTGGCGGTGGTGGCAGTCGTCGGATCTGGTGGCGGTGGTGGAAGGCGGCGGATCTGGAGGCGGTGGTGAAACGCGACGGATCTGGAGGCTGTGGTTGTGGTGGTGGTGATGGAAGGCGGTGGTTGTGGTGGTTGTGGTGGCGGTGGTTGTGGCGGCTATGGTGGTGGTGGTGGTGGGGGAAGGCGGTTGTGGTGGTGGTGGCGGAAGGCGGTTGTGGTGGTGGTGGCGGACGGCGGCTGTTGTGGTGGTGGAAGGCGACGGTTGTGGTGGTGGTGTTGATGAAGAGATGAAGATGGTAAGAGAGAGAAAAGAGGGAGGATAGAGAGACATAAAGGGAGGGACTAGGGAGAATAGAGGTGCACCATCCATATTTTTCCAGTTTTCTTAAATTGACTATTTTACCCTTAGTTGATTTTGGTTCACAAAGTTAACACACTCTTTGTGGTTAACAACGGAACTCCCCCCCCCCCCTCTCTCTGTATATATATATATATATATATATACACACACAAAGAGAGAGAGAAGAAAGTTTAAATGTGAACTCAATTTTGGTTGTGAACATGAGGACGAATCTCAGACACTCATCCAGTCAATAAAGGCGGCTTTGACCGGGTCCCCTCCTTTAATAATCTCCACCCTCCCATGAATCGCGTCAATCCTCTGTGATCGCATCCACCGTAACCGAAGATGTGTGGTTGAGATCTTTCCTCACATTTACAACCAAAATTGAGTTCACATTTGAACCTGACCACACACACACACACACACACACACACATATATATATATAGGGAAAGGTCTAAGGGAGAACACCTTCATTTGAAAGAGACCACACTTTTACTATAGTCAATCATACGTGATAGCATATTCCATTGGATCTGATACTAAACAAAAGACGCATACGACTTTTGGCATGACCTAGATTGTGAGTCAACCGATAAAGTAGCTCGTACACCATTAGGCTCTTTTATTTTCGTGTATATTATCACATGTGATAAGCGTGTTTTTGATGTGGTATTATAATCCATTGTGATGCTAAATCAGAGACACAATCGACCTTTCCGCGACCTAGATCTTAGGACATGCCATTTGCACACCATGACACCACCAGGTCGCTCAGCCGTATTATCCATGTGTGTGGGTGAGTGAGTTGTCGGATTTTTTTTCAATATAAGTACCAAATTAACGTGTTTTTGATAAATTTTATTTGATTGAAAATATAGTTATATTTAAGGTATATGATTTTCTTTTAGCTAAGGTAATACATGGGTTTCTAAAAGTCGTCTCATTCATATGTAGAGGATGCTTTGCCTTTGAAAAAAAAAAACAATTAACCAAAACATTTCAAAATTCTTATTGCTTAAAAAACACAGATCTACTTCAATTTCTTTAAAGTCAATTCCTTAGATGGATTTCTATTCCATCAAACTCCATTATGTGAACTAAACGTCCCCTGAGAAGAAAGGGTTTCAAGAGGAGAAACCGGTCGAGAATTGAAGGTGGAGAAGAGAATAGCTTGATTCTTCATTTATTGTATAAAATTCATTTTCTTAGGGGGCGTTTGTTTAGTAGATTGAAATTTGAAGGGATTGGAATCCATTGAGAGAATTTGACTTTGAAAAAGTTGTAATACAGTTTTACTACGTGTTTGGTTGGTAGGAATTGAATTCATTTATTTCAGTCAAGAAATAATGAATTTCTTAAATTGTAGAACTCAAGGAATTTGTCATTCAAATTCCATCAAGTTCATTTATCATTCAAATTCCATCAACTACATTTGAATTATGCAAATAAGAAAACCCCTTATGATTTGTAGTTCCACTATGGTAATAGACATTTTTGTAGGAGAGTGTGTTTCACATGATGAAATGTGGCTGAATTGGAGCTTAAAATTAAACTATGTCTATTATGTATTTATTTTAAATGATATGGAATTAGCTATTTTTTAAACAACTTTAATATCGATTTAGTAGCATAGTTTGGTTTATTGTTCTGTTTCGGTTATGCATTTTTTACTTTTCTACACACTAAATGATTAATTTATTAAGGTTTTTTAGTTTTAAAAATATTTATCTTTTAAAAAAGGATATTTTGGTCATTTATCAATTTTTCGTTCAAATTCCAAAGCTACATTTCATGAACCAAACAAACGTACTTCAATTTCTTAACAGATTCCATTTCTATGTCTGTGAACCAAACACGTAGTCAAATCTGACAACGTTTCATTACAACTCCTTCAAAGTCAAATTCCTTTGATAGATTCCACTTCAGCTAAAAATATTCCACAAACCAAACACAACCTCAATGAATTCAAATAAAATTTTACCATGTATTTGGTTAACAATGGACTATCCTAAAAGAATTGGAATCTCAATGTGTATGGATAAGGGGCGGGTGGCAGTTGTGACAATGATGATAGTGATGTGATAGTGGGATGTACTCTCGTCTTATATTACCTCGTGAGCTAATAAAACCTTTTTAGTGAAATTGAAGACGGGGATGTCATCGGTGTGGGGTGTATGCGGGTGGCGGATTGACGACATTAATTGAAGGTTCGGTTGCTATCGTTTTTGCAAGGCCGACATAGCTTGCGTAAGTTAGCGGGAAAGATAAAAAATGGTTTAAATTAGCATCAAAGAAGGCATGACCTTTTCTGTGGTTTATTATTATTACTTGTTTTTTAGGATATTGTGGTATATATTTATCCACATAAATATGCACCTAACAAGAACATAGACAACATGATATTTTTTGCTTGTAGCACGTTTCAATTCTTTTCATAGATTTGGGTGCTTTTAAAAAAAGAAACCGACAGTTTATGTTAGTTGGTAGTTTTATAGAATATTTTTGTCGTTCAGTGCTTATACTCTATTATTTTCATTTATTTATCAGTTAATTATTAGTTGTTTCTATAAAATTTAAATATATTAATAAATTATAAATGTTATAATAATATAGTAAAATTGTTATATCGACGTACTAGTATTAAAATAAGTTACGATATGAATTTTGAAAATCCATGTAAAAGATTACATGATTAAGCATGGATCAAATTCATGGAAGAGCTACTTACCGTTAGGTTTAAGAAAAAACCTTAAATAAATAAAAAAATGAAAATAATCATAGTTTAATTAAAGGTTGTTACAACAAGATTTTTAAATTAAAAAATCTTTAACTTCCTATTTTTAAAATGGAAAAATACAACAAATGATCAAGATTCAAATGAAACGAATTACACCCCAATAATAATTATATTTTTCTCATCAATTTGACATATATATTCGTATACTTTTTCATCTGTTTTTTTTTAGTTCTTCGGTTTTCCAGTTTATTAGGTTTTTCTTTGAACCTATCTCCCCCCCTCCCTCTCTCTATGTATATAGTCTAATCAATGGAAACTCGATAGTTTGTGGTAGCCTGGTTGGTAGAGGGTATCTCTCTTTGAGTATAAGTCCCAGATTCAAACCTAGGCATAATCAATTCTACTGAGGTGTGGTGTATACTAACAAACTTATTAAGTTGTTGTTCAAAAAGACTATGATAGGTTTTACCTTACAATTTTATTTGCATGACTTCATCTCATCTCATAATAGTATTTAATGTTTTAATTAATATATATTTGTTTCATATATGCTTGGTTCACATAGTGAAACTTATTTCACAAACACTACAAAAATGTACATAGTGTGAACCAAGTACTTATGAAGAAAACCCATTATGAAATGAACATATCTGTTACTCACTATTTCAAATATTACTTTAGATGATGAAAAATAAAATTATATTAATAGCATGTGATGCACTAATTCTTAAGATTGCCACAAACAATTGAGTTCTCCCATGTACCCCCCCCCCCCCCCCCCCCACCATATATAAGAGGCGGTATCAATCTATAAGTGTTTAAAAAACACACAAACTAAGAAAATCATATATGATTTACACGACTTTGTTGGTGACTAAGTCGCGGCCAAAGTAGCCCGTGTGGTTTTTTTCACATTCGTATATTCTTTAAAAATATATATCATTCTCGTTTGAAAGCGACATATATGCAGCTAATCTGGCCGCGACTTAAGTCTCGTGTATCATAAGTGATTTTGTACATGAATCATATATAATTTTCCAAGTTTGTGTATTCTATTAAATACTTATTGTTCTCGTTTGATCTAGTCTCTATGTGTGTGTGTGTGTGTGTAATTGTACATGAATCATATATAATTTTCTTTTAAAAACTCTCTCTCTCTCTCCACACACACACACACACACACGTATATATATATGTGTGTGTGTGTATATATATAGGATCAAGCTCAAGGGAAAACCTTAAATAAACGAAAAACCGATGAACATTGTTATAGCTCTCCATCTGAACCGTATCCGTATGCACTTGTGCATACTCAATTTAAATAGCTTTATTCAGTGTGAATGATATTCATACTAAATAAAGCTTTATTCAATCTAAATAGCTTTATTCAGTGTGAATGATATTCATACTGAATAAAGCTTAGGTGCTGATTTAAATTGCCACGTGGAGCGATTTTGTTGATCCTCACATTCACAATGAAAGATGAGTTTACATTTAAAATTTTTATTGGAACTTAATAAACAAAGTGAATTTGTGTCCCACATAGGAGCCAAAAGAAAATTAAGAGCACTTGATAAACTCTCAATTGAGTAATTAATGAATCAATTAATTGCTTGATTTTGGAGTTTGGTGTTCATAGTTGGCTCATTTGGATCCACATATACATTTAATGGTCAAAGATGGGGGCCTTGGGTCTCTTGAATTAAAGTTTGAAAATGGGCATCTGCACCAAATTGAAATCAATGAAAAGAGTGTGACTCGTGTTCTGGCTTGCGGCGCAAAAATCGCACAGATTCTTAAAAGTTGTCTTTCTTTCTTCATTTCTCACATGAATATCCATCTCCAAACATAATTGAATTCTCTAGATTCAAGTGTTTCCTACTTGAATTCGATTGTTGTATCCCCTAGACAAACGCCGATACCAAAGGCGAAGTTTTGTCTTAGGATACTGCGTTGGTGCAGGCCTTAATCGATATTTGAAGACACGAAGAATCGGCAACAACAAATATGTTTCTTACGATTCTATCAATTGTATTATAATTAATTTGTAGAAGAATATCAATTATTATGTAAGAATTATTGATTATATATAGAATTTCTATCTACCTTTTATATATTTGTTCAATTGGATTGATTACTCCTAACAATCTAAGACAAAATTTCTTGTTAAGGAGCGATGGATCAATCACAATTGATGAAGAATCATGTCGAGAAACCCGAGAAATTCAAGGACTCGAATTTTCATCGTTGGCAACAAAAGATGTTGTTCTATTTAACAACACTTCGAGTTTCCAACGTTCTCACCGAGGATGAACCACCATCCGAACCTCCGGTCAATCAAGATGGAACGGCACCCACTAAGAACAAGTGGTTGCAAACGAAAGAATAGTCGAAAATTGGAGGGCAAATGAATATAGTTGTCGAAACTATATATTGAACGCTCTCGACGATTCCCTCTATGACATATACTCTACGTTCCGAACGGCAAGGGAGATTTGGGAATCCTTGGATGCCAAATACAAAACCGAAGTGGCATGTTCCAAGAGGTTTGCAATGGGAAAATTTCTGAATTTTCAGATGATTGACTCAAAAACGGTGGTAAAACAAGTGAAAGAATTGCAAGTGCTTGTCCACGAACTAGAGGTCGAATGTATGGGTTTAAACACCAATTTTGTTGTCGGTTCAATTGTAACGTCCCATTTCCCAAAAGTTAGTATTTAACGTTTTTAGTCAAAGTCAAGTTAAATTTATGGTTGTTTGTGTAATTTTCAGGTCTCAGGGGTCAAGGGGTTAATTGTAATAGTGGAGGGTCTGTTATGTTATGTACATAAGAGAGTAGGAAGCCTAATTCTCCTCTTTCACTTGTTCATTGATTTCTGAAAGAGGAGAAGTGAGGGTGGCGTTCTTGGTGATTTCAATTGAGGTAGAGGAGCATCAAATTGAGGCTAGTAATCAAGGTTTCTAGTGTTGTTTGTAGAGATTCTTCAAAGGTATGTATTTTCTTATGTGATTTCTAACTTCAATTGTTAGTTTGGTTTAAGGGTTAGGGTTTGTTAGTTTGTGGTAAATTGATGGTCTTTGGATCATCAATTGGAGGTGTTATGGTGATATATTGTTAGCATATGTTTGAGGATAGTAGTATATGTTTCAATTTGGTCAAAGGTTGCAAAAAATCGGGTTATGAGGTGATAACCTCGGCTGAGTGAGGTGTCGACACGCATGAAGACGACCTGCGTTTATCGGCGGGTCACCCGCGAGTAATGACCCGCCGACCACCCGCCGATTACGTTGTTCTGTTTTACACATTTTTCATGCGGGTTCGGTTTGGGGTTTTCTTTTATGCCATTCTCTAAGGGATTACTATAAATGATAATTGGTAGAATTTGGGAGCCATTGAAATATATATGCTATATCTAAGGCTCGAAGGTTTAGGTACGGTTTTTGAGTTCATTTTGAATGGTTGTTTATGCGTGCATTATATGTGTATTATAGGTGCTTGAACTCTATACGTGTTGCACATCAAGTTGTGACTTTCAGACCTTGTTAACAGGTGAGTACATTAACCTGTGTTCGTTGTTGATATGCATGATGATCATGAAGTATTATGTCGCTGTATGAACTCGCATGAAATGTTATGATAGGACACATTGGGGTCTTACTGCAAATATGATCCTAAATCGGATCCCCTACAAGAAAAGTGACAAATATGATCCACTTTTGGTCGTTACGATTAGCATTGTTTTATCCCATTTTAGCCCTATCTTGGTTCAATTCACTCCCGAAAGTGTTTGCTTTTTAGTTTTGCAAGTTTTGGAGGCTCGTGAGCGTAAAAGTAAGAAAAGAGACGGAAAAGCATGAATTTGGAGATAACTTGAAGACAGAGAGATCTCACGATGGCAAAATTCTAGAACATTCCTTCATGATGCTCACTTGGCGTCGCGAAAGATATTTCTAGATTAGTGGAATGAAAGTCAACCCTAATTAGAAGATTCCAAAATATTCAAGATTTGATTTTCAAGGCATATCATGTGCCTCGCGTTGCGAAGCTGCCGCCTTGTGATCGCGAGGTAGCACGACTCTTTCTGTTTTAATACAACCTTCAAGCCAGCAGTTGGAGATCATCAAGAAAAACCTAGAAAATATTCAGAAAAGCTTGGGGAGTTCAGAATTAGCCATTGGAGGAGGTGTTGTATCAGCCAATAGTGAAGAGCGGTGCTTAAACACGGTGAAACTTCGTCAGTGCTTACCCGGAGTCGTCTTGCTAATGCCCGATCATCAACTGTCGCATGGTCTGCATAATGTGTTCATATTTATTGCTTTCCTTAGTAGTAGTTATGTTTAGTGGCTAATTTACTTTAGTTCTTACTATGGTTGGATGAACTTGGAAAGATGATTTGATTTGTGGTTTAATTAATAGTTTCATGGTTTATTGAATGTTTATCTCGTGATTCTTGTTTATTGTTTTGATTGTGGCTACTTGAATTCATTGATTGGGTGTGCTAGTTATCTGACAATTAATGAATAGACTCCTATCGGTTAATCAATCTCCCTTACCTTTCACTTTTGTGACATGGTAAGCAACCCATCGGACCGAGAGTAGGTTGGATAGTAGGGTCCCACAATTTGGCAATAAATAGGGTGACTTGTACTAGATTTCACAATCCTTGTACTTGGGCCTTAAGACCAACCTGGTTTTAAATCACAGATATTCATGTTAGGGTGTTTTATGCTTAAATTCTTACAATAACCATAAAACTATATCTTTTGGTTTTATATCAAATCATCTGGAAAAGTGATTTTGTATCCATAGTAAGTACTTGTTTTCTTCATTATAAAAAGATACAAACTTTATTGCTTTCTTAGTTAGTTAATGCTTTTCATAACCCCCCCCCCCCTAAAGTGCTAGTTGTTTTAAATTAATTAATTTAGCTTTATAGACTAAGATTATGTAGCTTCACTGTTCCATGTGGTAAGAACGATCCATGGACTTGCCTACACTATATTATTAACGATCAGGTACGCTTGCCTGTTAATGTGGTAATATCAGTTGGGTTGATTTTAAGGTAAAACTTGGTTTGTTATTTATATATATATATATATATATAATAGAGGAATAATCAAATAAAAACCACTTTTTTTGTAAAAACTTGAGAACCAATTTAATCCATAGATTAGATTAAATCAACGATCATTAAATTAAAGGTCCACCATAACTACCATATTCCAAATGGGTTTTTATGTTATCAAAATGGTATTATTGTCAAACTCAAAAAAACCCAATTCCAATTAAACATCAGATCGACACCTCCACCCCCACCATTTTCAATTCCCTTCATCTTTCCAATTATCCATCATGTTTATACCCTAAAATCCAGCCGCCGCCACCACCATTAGTCCGCCCAACAACCCCCATATCTCCTTCCCTCCATTCTCTGAAATTCCGATCACTCTTTGCCGGTGATAACTGCAATTCCGTGAGCAATCTAACCTTCTTCTCCATCACTCTGTCGTCTCCTTCGTCACCGACGACTCCAGATCTATTCCTTCCTCGCCGGAATTCCACCGTCACCGATGGCAGATTCGCCGGAGGCTACAATAACGAGATCTACCACCGCCACCAGCACCGTCCACCAGCACCGCCACCCCACTACCGCCGCCGTCCACTGCCACCAGCACCGTCCACCACCACAGCCGCCGTCAGCCACCACCTCCTTTTCAGATTTCGTACACTCATTCCTTTCTTTTGTGTTTATGTGGTGGTTATGATCTATTGCACACCATATGTTCGATGAAATGCTTCTATGAGCATATTACGATCTATTGTCAACTAGTGTTCAATTTTCTCGATTTTGTTCTCAATTTTGCCCTAATTTTGATTTTCTAGATATCGATTTCGTTGATTTATTGGTTTCTTTATGATTGGGTTTGTTGGATTGGATTGTTTTTGGATTTGTAGGAGAAAGATGTGGTTGGATTTAATGGTGGTGGTGGTGATGAGGTCCTCGGATTTAACAGCGACGGCGGCGGTGGTGGTGGTGAGGTCGCCGGATTTAATAGTGGTGGTGGTCGGAAAAAGAGAGATGAGAGCTATGGTTGTATGTATGTTTAGTTGTTATTTACTTATGAATATAAATGTAATGGACATTTGGTTTTGTATTCATAAGGTGAATATTCACCTGGTGGTGATTGAATTTATATGATTTTCATCTGGTGAATCTGAAGATTCATATGGTGAATCTGAAGATTCATATGGTGAATATGAATATTTATCCTGTGAATGACTTTATGTGTTTTCTTTTGGTGAACTTTCAAATTCATAAGATGAATATGAAATATGAATATTCATATAATGAATAAACTGCGATTATTTTTATTACCAAAATGACAATCATGCCCTTTTCAGATCAAGGGCTTAGATTAGTTCTCAAGTTTTTACAAAAAAAATGGTTTTTCGTTGAAGGACCCTCTATATATATATATATATATATAATTTACCGCATCAATTACCATCATATAAAAGATTGAAAGTGTGGGGTTGCCTTGCCAAGGTTCAAGTCCCTTTACCAAAAAGGACTAAACTTGGACCTAAAATGGTAGATTGTATATATATTGGTCATGCTTACAATAGTGTTGCTTATAGATTTTCAGTATATAAATCTAATATAACTGATATAAGCAATAACACAATCATGGAATCTGCGAAAGCAAATTCTATGAGACAACCTTTCCTTACAAAGAGAAAGAGGATCAAACCTCTAACTTAAGGAAACGGGGACTTGATGACACCCACACACACATTGATTCAACTAAACATGTTCAAACAAGCAAAGGAGAATCCTCTAAGATT
Organism: Centaurea solstitialis; assembly: GCA_030169165.1. Lineage (NCBI taxonomy): Eukaryota > Viridiplantae > Streptophyta > Magnoliopsida > Asterales > Asteraceae > Centaurea > Centaurea solstitialis. The sequence continues at coordinate 74,781,048 of CM058042.1, read as the reverse complement.
CAAGAAGAATTAGAACCGAGGAGAAGCAAACGAGGCAGAATTGCCAAAGACTTTGGACCTGACTTTATGGCTTATAATGTTGAAGGATAAACTTTGACATATAAGGCCGCCATGGAATATTCTGTGGCGCCTTATTGGGAGGAAGCAATACAAAGTGAAATAGACTCCATAGTACAAAACAATACATGGAGATTGGTTGACTTACCTCCGGGTCATAAGGTTATAGGCCATAAATGGATCTTCAAGAAAAAGATGAGGCTCGATGGCACTATAGAGAAGTATAAGGCTCGATTAGTTGCCAAGGGATACCGACAAAAAGAAGGTTAAGAATTCTTTAATGCCCATTCTCTGGTCACAAGAATTACCTCTATTAGGACATTGATGGCCATAGCAACAATTCTTAATTTGGAAATTCACTAAATGGATGTGAAAACTGCGTTTTTGAATGGAGAATTAGATGAAGAAATTTATATGCAACAACCGGAAGGGTTCATTGTTAAAGGTCAAGAAAACAAAGTCTGTAAATTAATTAAGTCCCTCTATCGACTTAAGCAAGCGCTAAAACAATGGCACAAAAAGTTCGATAACACATTGATATCGAACAGATTTCACATAAATGAGTGTGATAAATATGTTTATGTGAAACAATATAAAGATGCAAATGTCATCATATGTTTATATGTCGATGATATGTTAATATTAGGATCGAACTTAGATGTAATCAATCAAACCAAGAAGATGTTGCACTCCTTATTTGATATGAAAGATATGGGAGTAGCAGATGTAATCCTTGGTATAAAGATTCAAAGAAATCCAAATGGTTACATCCTTACCCAATCTCATTATATTGAGAAGGTACTTCGAAAGTTCGGTCATTATGATGACAAACCGGTAGTGACTCCATTTGATCCTTCAAGCCAATTGAAGAAGAATCAAGGAAATAGTGTGGCACAGTTAGAATACACTCAAGTTCTTGGAAGCTTGATGTATATAATGAATTGCACATGACCGAATATTGCATACAGTGTGAGTAGACTTAGTCGATACTCACATAACCCATGGAAAGATCATTGGTATGCCCTAGTGAGAGTACTTAGATACTTGAAATACACAATGAATTATGGGTTACATATAACAAATACCTTCCTCTTAGAAGGGTATTGTGATGCGAATTGGATTTCCAACCACTCCGAGAGTAAGTCAACAAGTGGATATATGTTTACTCTTGGTGGAGCATCGGTATCATGGAAACCATGAATATCAGATCAACTATGGAGGTATTCCGTTGTGGCCAAAACCAGTGACTGCCATTTGTATCCATTACGATAGTATGGCTGCTCTTACAAGAGCAAATAACCAAATATACAATGGTAAGTCTCGACATATAAGACGACACCACAACACCATAAAGGACATGCCGAAAAATGGAATAATATCCATTGACTACGTTAAGTCAAAGGAAAGCATTGCCGATCCTTTGACAAAAGGCCTAAGTAGAGAGCAAGTATCCCATACATCGAGAGGAATGGGCTTAAAGCCAATTCAATGAGTTCCCTCGGCGGCAACCTAACTTAGTGTAATTGGAGATCCTATGGTCTAGGTTTAATAGAAAAACAAGTCGGGGACAACTCAAGCGACGATTAAACAAAGGTACGCCCACTTTTATGATGTTTCCTTTGTACTTTCCGTTGATGATATAGGGTTGAATATTATATTCTTAATAATGTTGATAGCTTTATAGTGGAATATAACGGATTATTCTTGATCGACTGATGTGGGGTCGCATCTTTGAAGACGAAGATGGCTACGTCTTCTAAAACTCTCATGAAGAAAGGATATGTTCACGACCGAAATGAACACAACGGTAAGAACTAGATTATGTATAGTTGTAATATGTATGTTGCCCTATTGTCTTGATTTACTACAAAAAGTGGCTAGTTCAAGACATTCGTTCACTATTCACAAAGTAAATCCAATAGGTACTCACTAGGAAAGGTTCAAGTCCAAAAGACACGTTTTCCGATGCATGTTATAATTAGCTTGGAGATGGAAACTAGGTTCCAATATATATTTCTTATTTTCTATTCAAATGTGGGGTATTATTTGGGTTTGAATAGAAAATGTGAGGTATTGTTGGAACTTAATAAACAAAGTGAATTTGTGTCCTACATAGGAGCCAAAAGAAAATTAGGAGCACTTGATAAACTCTCAATTGAGTAATTAATGAACCAATTAACTGCTTGACTTTGGAGTTTTGTGTTCATAGTTGGCTCATTTAGATCCATATATATTTAATGGTCAAAGATGGGCCTTGGGTTTGAAAATGGGCATCTGCACCAAATTGAAGTCCTAGAACACTGCGTTGGTGCAGGCCTCAATCAATTATTGATTATATGTAGAATTTCTATCTAACTTTTATATATTTGTTCAATTGAATTGATTACTCCTAACACTTTCCTATATATATATATATATATATATATATATATAGGGGTGAGTTCAAATGTGAACCACTTTTTGGTTGTGAACGTGAGGACAGCCGAGAGCGCAACACGTGGCGGATGACTAGGCGCCACGTCAGGTCCACGGCGGATGACTAGGCTCGATTCATGGAAGGGCGTTGAATTAAAGGGGGGGACCACACTCAAAGCCGCCTTTATTGATTAGTCTCCGCCACGTGTCGTGCTCTCGGCTGTCCTCACGTTCACAACCAAAAAGTGGTTCACATTTGAACTTTCCTCTATATATATGTGTGTGTGTGTGTGTAAATATAGAGGTGGGTTCATACGAGAACGCTACCATTTTAAGAAAAACTTTTTTGATATACAAAATTATATATAATTCACATAGGAAAATCCACGCTCTAAAATTATGTACAAAATCATATATGCTTCACGTACAAAAACACATATACAAAAAAAGGTGTTCTCTGAAAAAGTTGGTTGGTAAATTTAGCGACGATTTTTCGATGACCTTTATCAACGGTTCCATTACCCACAGTTTTTCAACAACAAATTTAAAAATAGAAAAATTAATTTTTTTTAACGATTTAAAAACACCTATAACACTTCCTAAAATTAAGTTAATAAATGCTTGTTCACTGTCATAAAATTAAGTTTATTGGTCCTAAATATAAAACTTCGTGTTTAAAACAACTGTCTTCAATTAATCAAGAGGAATTATAAATGGACTGCCAATAAGAGGAATGGGTAGGGTTATGTAAATGTACTAATGGGATCCAATATAGATGGGTAAACTTTTATGTGAGTAGATCAAAGGCTAAAGAAGATCCATAAAACAACACCCTTAATCAATTCATCTATATATTTGTCCAACATATGAGTTGATAATCCCAAATCAATTTTTTTAGAGATGAAATCTAAATGCATCCTACCCCTCCTGGGAACATAAAAATATTCATCAACTGCTAAGAGTCCTTATCTTCCATTCTAAAGATATTTGAATTCCACCTTCAAACTTATTCTTCTAGCATAGAAGCTAACATGCAAAAGCTTCGAATAGCAATATATATATACGTAATAACAACATCGAATGCTTGATGCCTTCATTTAATGGACGTCGGGATTACCAACAGGGTTTCTTCGCCTTCATAATCCGTTAAGTTCAAGAGATCGGACGACAGAGTGCAGATAATTCTTCTTCAGTTTCCTTCTTCGAAGGCTCTTGTTCCTACAAAATGGGCATAATTTAGTTTATATCGGAGGAATTTAAATGACGTGATACAACAAACCAATTAAATTTATTGAAATAATCCAGAGTGTTTACGACTCAGGGGGCGGGGGAGGCATTCTCTGATATTATACAATGGTTATAGGATGAAGACAACTTGTCTCTTTTTAATATGAATCTTCTATTATACATGGACCAAGACTATTGTTTTTTCGGTTTGCTAAAGAAATTTGGTTGAGATATATTAGTAATTTTGACATGGAAACAACTGCTCTATTCTTTGGAATACATGTCACGTCTATATACATCATGTTACCCAGACCCCACCTTAAGGTGGGATATACCTAGGGGTGTAAACCAGTCAAGATTTTAACGAGCTCATTTATCTCAAGCTCGAATCAATCTCAAATACAAAAATAGAACTCGTTTATCTTAACGAGTCTAGCTTTATAGCACCATTGTTCGATTCGGCTCATTCGAAAACTTAATTTTTGAGTCAATCCGAGCAAACCCTTTTTCGAGTCAAACATGCACATATATTTATTAATCATACGATAAAAAAATAAAAACTATCAAGCTAAGCTGATAAACGAGTTAATCGATCGCGGATTTGAACCCATAAATGAGCATCGAGCTCGATAACTCAAAATATCCGAGCTCAAGTTCGAGCCCTACATTGAAAAAGTTAATCGGTTATTAATTTTCCGAGCCCGACTCAATAACCTACTACTCGACTCAGCTCGTTTGGTTGGTTTGGTTTGGTTTATACCGTGTAAAGTATGAAGTAGTCCCTTACCGGCCCTTCTATGCTATGAGTGAACATATGATTACAAAAGAGCCTAAATATATACAAATAAGGAAAGGGAATATTAACAGAATATAAAAAATAGATATTTTACATATTTATATATCTATATATCTATCATCACACCCCCATAATCGAAAAGGGAGAAGAGCGAACGCTGAGATCGGATCAGAACTCTAAAAATAGAGAGGAAAGGAGACCCTTCATGAAGAAGTCGGCATACTGAGAGCTAGTAGGAACATGTAACACACAAAAGTGACCAAGAGTGAAGTTTTCATGAACAAAGTGAATATCCATTTCTACGTGTTTGGTGTGTTGATGTTTAACACGATTAAAGAAGAGGTAAACCGTACTAATGTTATGATGTTATCATAATAGATAATGGTGGCTCAGCGAAGCGGACAATAAAATTCAAGTTTCGAATTCCAGATCCAAGAAGTCTCAGCAACGACATTGGTAACCCCACTGTATATCACCAACGCCATTGGAGCGAGAGAGTGGGTTGTCACTTCGAAGAGCAGCACAACAAGTTATCTCCGAAGAAAATGCAATAGCTAAAAGTGGAGCGACGAGTGTTGGACAACCACCCCAATAAGCGTCCACAATCAAACCGTAGGGGAGGCACGAAGGTCAAGACCATACTCAAGATTGTCGTGGATGTAACGCAAGATATGTTTCATGGCAAAAACACATCTGTTGGTACCAGATATGTATAGTTGGTACCAGGACGAGTAAATGTGGAATATTGTAAAGCCCAAGCTAAACTGCGAAACAAGGTAGGGTCACGAATCAGATCACCAGCAAGGGCACTTAAGCTTGGTTTTAGTGTCGATTGGCATGCTAACAGGTCTGCAAGTGCTCATGTTGGATCGAGCCAGAATTTCCTCTGCATGTTTCTTTTCAGAAAGAAACATAGTAGCCGGAGAACGTTGGACGGAAATGCCCAAGAAGTAATCAAGTACCCAAATGGACATAACAAACTCTGTGCTTAAGAGCAATAATATGTCGTGAAACGTGGTGGAGGAAGTGCAGAGAATGATATCATCCACATACAGGAGAAGGAAGACAAAGGCACCCCCATGCTTATGTATAACTATAGAATTGTCGCTTTTGCTACCGCCCTACAGGTAAACCCTATCCGGAGCAAATATGTAGCAAAACGTTGATACCAAGCACATTGGGCGTCCTTCAGGCCATAGAAAGACTTTTGGGGACGGGATACAAGGCAAGGTGCTGATGGGTCAACAAAGCCCGGAGGTTGAAACATAAATTGTTACCATTAGATCCCCATGTAAGAAGGCATTCTTGATGTCAAGCTAATGAACTGGACAAGAATAGAAGAGAGCAAGATTGAGCACAGTCCCAGTAGTAGTCAGTTTGATTATGGTACTTAATGTCTCATCACAATTCACCCCTCCATGCTCAGAACGACCATTAACCGCTAATCGGGCCTTAAGACGTTGCAAAGAGCCATCCGAGTTAAACTTATGCTTTAAGAGCCACATACGAGTTATTCACCTCTGATGAGAGTGGCACCAATTCCCACGTGGCATTGTTAATAAGATTACAATATTCCGCCTCTTTTCAGTGAGGATCTTGCATACCCAGGTTATGGGATGTGGGCAAAGGAGAGACATAAGGGGCTTGGGTATGTAGGGTAAAAAGAACTTTGGGATTGTGGATGTCGTGTTATGAGCAGATGGCATATAGTAGCTAAGTTAGGGTGGGGAGGATGATGGTGAGGAGGTTCGAGGTGTTGAAATGAGAGGAAGGGGTTAGAGATGGTTTCTTGCAGTGGACGACATATATATACAACACCATATGAGCATTAGGGAGGAAGGGAGGAGTTGCACTAGATTGAGGTATGGGCACAGAGGCAGGAATCAATAGGTGTTAAAGTATGAGAAGGGAAAGGGGGTCTAAAAAAAGAAAATCATAGGAAGATGGAGAGTAAGATTCGATGTTGGCAAAGGGAAATATGCGTTCATCAAAGGTTACGTGTTGGGAGAGAATGACTTTCTTAGTACGAAGGGCAAGACAAGAATAACCACGATGATTGGAGAGAAACCCAAGAAAGAAGGACAGAGGGAGAAGAAAGGAGGGAAAGCATATGTTTCATGGTGGCACTTAAGTAGGAAAGAAAGGGCACTTGAAAACTTGAAGATGGTCATAAGTGGGAGTGCAGAGGAACAAGACATTTATGGGAGTTCTATAACCAATGTGGAAGTGGGGAGGATGTTGTGGAGATAGACGGCCATATGTTGCACCTCGACCCAATAGGAACACGACATAGGCATGGGTAAGGAGGGATCCATAATATCAGTGAGTACAAAGCATGTGTTCTGCTTTGTCATTCAGATAGAGGTATGAGGACATGAGAAGCGAAATTGCATGCCATGTGTGTCACAGAAAGTGTGGAAAGGACCATTGTCAAATTCTATCCTCATGTCATGTTGAAGATTATTAATGTTTTATCAAACTATGTATTGATGAATGTGTTAGAATGCACAATGGATTTATATTGGAAGGGATAAATCCATACATAGTTTGAGAAATCATCAAGAGAGGTCCAAAGATCACTATGAATAATATCACACGAGGAAATGCGAATGATTGAGATAAAAAGAAAGGTAAACGTTTATGTTTCACAACCTCACAGGTAGAACAAAGATGGGAAATAGTCTCCTTATTACAAGTGATGATTTTATAATTTCTAAGCAAAAGAAAAATATGATAGCATGGGTGCCTAGGCGATGATGCCATAACTTTGGACACATGATGCGAGAGAAACTGAACTAGAAGGCTTGAGGTTGATAAGCTTGGTAACCGTATAGAGATCCCTCGAGCTATTGCATCGCATTACCAGACTCCTGTGCAAACATCCTTTACAGAAAAATCAAATGGGTCAAATTCGACTGAGAAATATTACATGTAAAGTTACGAACAGACACAAGATTTTTAACAATAGCAGATGTTAGGAGGACATTGGGCTCAACATTGGCCGCTCTGCCACTCTTATATTGCCATGGAAATATTCTTGACACGCAACCAAGCCTCCGAGTTGTGGAAGCTATTGAACAACAGTGAGAAGAAGATCTTGAAGTATGGTGCTATAAATCCAGGAGAATCCAATTGCTTCCATTTGACAGCTAAAACAATAGGACAGGCAGCGTTGAGTTGGGATTATCAATGTGGTCCATTGTAGGCATGTGCAGTGACTTGAAATTATTTTGCCCAAGTGTGTATTGGACCCCTTGGAGATCAAGGGTGAGAGAAACTTGGTTTTGACATTATGCCACTATTTGAGCAGGGTGCAAAGATGGAGAAGGTTGAGGTTCGTTGTTTATTTTGGCCATGGTAGTAGAAGAGGAAACATTGAAGAAGAAAAAGCAGTGCTAGAGCTGATAGAGAAGAAGTGAAGAAGTAGCGACAGCAATGTGCCAAGGGGACAACGTGTTTTAGGAAAGAAAAAAACTAGGCTCTGATTACCTTGTAGATTAAGGAATTGTCCCTTGCTAGCCTTCTATTCCATGAGTGAATATATAGAGATCACAAAGAACCTAAGAAGTCGTTTACCAAATTCTTAATGGGTAAACACTTATCGGCAAGAGATTAACATTCATTTACCTTATCGTGTAACATCCTTGGCTATGAAAATGAATAGTTGGTAAGCATATTAAACCAAGTAAGCACTTATAGGGTAAGACTCTAGATATTGCCTTGTCTCTTACAAGGTAAGCTTCTCGGTTCTTTATATGCTCAATCAATAAGGTAAATGACATTGGTAATTTCTTACATGGTAAGCGTTTAGTAAATGGCCCTTAAATCTATACAAACAAGGAAAGGAAATATTAATAGAATATAAACATAGATTTTACATATTTATTTACCTATTATCACTAAGAATCCCAACAAAGACAATAGACGTAGACAAATTATTGAATCGTTTAACTACTACGTGTTAGATTCTTCGTTTCCATGGACACCCAGCTAAATAGTTTTTTTTCTTCTTAATTTTGGCGAAACTCTGGGTTTACTTTACTCAACAAAAGATGCAGCCGACACTCCACACCATTCATTTTCTGGGTGCGTTTGGTAGGCAGACATGACAGGACTAGATGGGTGAGACCGCTAGAGTGAGATAGAAAGGTGAAAGAATTGGTAGGTAAGTTTAGTAATTTACCAAACTTGTTCAATGTCCCTGATTTTTGTTCCAACTTTTTTGGTGGGACAAAAAAATGCATTTTTGTCCAATTCGGTCCTATCCTGTCACGTTTATTGTGGCACCAAGTGTGTATTGTTCTATCCTATCCAGTCCAGTCCTATCCCATGTACCAAACACACACTTAAAAGAACCTTGTAAAATAGTGGTGTTTTCACCGGATCAAAAAATCCTAACTATGAATTTATTCTAGTGAAACTGAGGGCCTGTTTGGATCGTTGAATTCAAAGGAATGTGATGGAATTGGAATGACAAATACCTTTGACCAAATTCCTTAGTGATGTTTGTTTTTCAGAATGAACTTGATGGAATCCTTTAAATTCCACTGAATTCCACAACTTAAGGAATTCATCATTCCTTGGCTTAAGTGAAGGAATTGAATTCCTACCAACCAACACGTGGTCAGATTCCACCGTTGGATTCCAATTCCATCAAATTCCATTCTGGGAACCAAACGCCCCTCTTAAGTGACTCAGAAAAGGTCAATGAAGTAACAAACTTATAGAACAAAGAAAGAAATGCAAATTCAATATCAGCAGGAGCAATGTGTTACTCACCAGTACTGGTTGTGCAACACAAAGGCATCAGTTGCAACTTTCTTTCCATCATCATTGCGATTCCAATGATATAATGCATGTGTTTTATTCATTATCTCTAGCGTAGAATGTCCATAACTGGCCTCCCGGAATGCAGAATACTCAGGCTGAGGATCATTATACCTGTGAACATAATTATTTAAGAAAAGAACGATGCTCATTTAACAGAAAGTGAAACACAGAGATATGGTTGCTTTTTGTTAAGAGAAATGACCATTACAATGTTACAACTATCACCTTGATGCAAGACCTTCTTGGTTTCCTCCATCTCCAACGGTTATGTAAATGGGAGCTGATTTGTCTGGCACGGGATACATTGCACCACCGGTTACGTTGTAGTGTATGTTGGAGATCCGGTACTGAAATTTCCACATCTTAATGAAGTTACTTGAAATATCATATGAAGCAGTAACTTCGTTTATGATTGGAAAGTTACTTTTCGTGTTATGAGAACGAGAATTGCAACGTTCGAATCAACATATAGTTTAAGGAAAGTTTTACAAATGCCTAAATACCCCTCAACAATGATAAAATAGGAGAATTTTGGCTATGTTTGGCAAACTAGCTGATAAGCTAGTTGATGAATAAGTTGCGTTTGGCAAAAACTAGCTGATAAGGTAGCTTATGATTGTAAAAAGACAAAAAATGACATGTTTAAAAATTGATAGTGTAAAAAGTAGCAAGGGTATATTTGGAATAAAATAATAATAAGTCCCATAAGTCACCAAAACGCTAGTGAGAGTAGCTTTTCAAAAAGCTACCTTATTGTCTATCCAAACATGTATCTGACTTATACGCTACCTTATTTTTACCAAACAATGCCTTTGTGAACCCAAATCTACATTTTCAATATTTTTTCACAATGGAAACGGGAAAGTTGTTGAATCTTGCTTTAAAAACTTTTCATCAAAGGAAATGTTGCAATTTTGATGGGATGTTTTATAAAAGAAAACATAACAATTTCTGTAAGATGGAGGGAGCACTAGTTGTTTTCTTATGGAATTTCTTTATTTTATTCTAAATCAAGAAAGAAAAGATATAAAGGAGAGCAACAAACCGATCTTTCGTAAGCATGGACATGTCCGGCGAAGATCACATCAACTTTGTACTTAACAAACCAGCTCTCAAATACAACTCGCATGCTTTCACCCTCCATGTAGTGAGCACTATTACTGTTGTAGATAGGGACGTGCATGATAACAATAAGCCAAGGTGTTAACTTCCTGTCCACTTTTTTAAGTTCTGCTTCGAGCCACTTATATTGAGGTGTATACTTTACTGTCACAAGTCAAGTAAATATGCAAGGTATCAGACACAAGTAAAGTAATCCGCAAAAAAACTCAGAAATGAATATGTCTGGAAATAGGCTTGCAACATCGAATTTAATAATTAATATTAGTAAGGGTATAATTGGACAAAGCTACAAAAAGCTCCCAAAACGCTACTCCAAGTAGCGTTTCAATAAGCTAGCTTATGGTACATGTTTGGACGGACTAGCTTATAAGCTAGCTTATTTTTGCCAAACACAACCTTTGTCTTTGGTCTGTACTAATTCTTTGTAAGACTTTGAAGAACCTCATTACATTACTCTCCAAAAGAGACTTAAGGATAGAAGAGAGATTCCAACATATATTCAGGAGACCATGGCTCTGATACCACGTGATATTGCGAGCAAATGTGGAACCCCATTATGTTACTCTCCAAAAGAGCCGTTGAGGAGCGAAAGGAGGTTGGTCACAGTCTAACCGATGTAGGACTCCCAACAGCAATCATCAAAGGAACCCATCAATTTTATTTTTGATGCATTAGGAAATTCATAAATTATATCATAACCATGGCAACAATCATATACGTAGGGAAAATTTTTGGATCATGTGAGTATGGTGTAATCGGTTTTTTATATTCTTAAAAGCTATTAGCGTGTCTGGTTATTAATCCCAACTTATAACTTTCCAATGCCTTCTATAAACTAATCTCCCACCTCCTCGTATAGATGACACTACAGATGCAACATGTCTCCTGGCACATTCAGGGATAACTTAACAAGAACATGAAGGACAATGCCTTTAAGAGAACTCAAGCAGCAAACAAACATATAGAACAAATGGTTACATTTATAGCCACAGGAACAGTACAAGTTCACCAGTAATAGATCAAAACTTACCTAGTCATACTAGTCTACTATAATGGTCAGTTCCTAATGAAGAAAGAAAAACAGGGTGAGAAGGTAAGTTACCATATGGAGAATAACTGGATAGCACAATTATATGAGCGGATGCACGTCTGACAGCATACCAAAGAGGGCTACTGCTACTGCTGGCTGCATAGGGGGTGCTGTATCTGTGAAGATATTGTTTGAAAGGCTCAACCTCTCCCTGGATATAAAGATGAAAAGAAAACAATATGAATCAACAGAAGGTTCAATAATACTGGTTTTCACAGTTAAAAATATGTTGGGAAAACTTCATGGTTTTGTTTATTATCAGAACTAGAAATAGTTCAGCCGCTTTATGTCTTAAAAGTAACCTCTTACCATGTATGGCTCATACTCTATCTCATGGTTTCCCACTGTAGTTATCCATGGTTGGTATGCTGCACTTTTTTCAACAAAACGGCCATATGAATCCCAGCGTACACCCATATCATGGTATTGATACCTATCAGCATAAGGTAGATCTCCAACATGTAACACAGTTTGTGCTCCGCTCTCAAGGTAATGTTCAAAAGTCGACAGAGAATTATATGTTTGCCCCAAGTCACCTGAAATGCAGAATGAACAATTAATCCCCAAAAATAAGTCATGATCATTTTAGGATTTTCCATAAAGAGATGCCTAAGTCAGATTCACCTAAACTTATATAAAAAACTAATTCGTATAAATCTCATTCATTAAGCATCTAACATGCTTTTCAACAGGTAGGTTGTCTCCTTGAAAATTACTATCCTGAGTTTCACATTATAGTGATGTTTTATATTCACACCATACCAAAGAGAAGGCTTTTTATAAAGCATGCTGTTACAGAATATGTCAACACTTCTGGAGAAGTCTTAATAATGTTTCCATCAAAGAAAGAAGAAACTCACCTATGATTCCAAATTTGTAATAAGCATCGGGATTGACCTTTGGAGGCGTTTTAAACCAAAATGATCGAGCAGAATCACCTTCTCCGATCTCATAGAAGTACTTTGTGTCATACTAACAACAAGACAAACACGTGTTACTCATGAAACAGATCTTTAAAGTGAAATTGAAGAATTATGCCATAGATAAACCTTCATACATCCCTGTCATAGGAAAGTAATTCTTAAAGTGTGTGTGAAGCACCAATATTTCCTAGTGGTACCTTGTAACTCAACCTTCTTAGAGGTCAAGGGTTCAAGTCTCGCGGAAGGCAAGAAGTGTGTGAGTTTAATTTGCTGTATATAAATATTTTATACCTCAATATATATAAAGGGATTTTCTTTTGTGAACCCACTAAAACTTGTGAACTTTGTGAACCAAAACTAACCAATCAAAGATTTTAGAAGTTTTTTTTAAAAGCAAAAAAGGGTAGTTATTGTAACCGCCACAACTTTAATCATAGCCATCGATCTTGAATATGGACGGTTGTGATGTAGTTCACAAGTTCACACCAAAATAATGGTTCACAAATGAAAATCCCTATATATATAGGGTCAGGTTCAAATGTGAACTCAATTTTGGTTGTGAACGTGAGGACGAATCTCAGCCACACATCTTCGGTAACGGTGGACGCGATTCATGGGAGGGTGGAGATTATTAAAGGAGGGGACCCGATCAAAGCTGCCATTATTGACCGGATGAGTTGGTTGAGATTTGTCCTCATGTTCACAACCAAAATTGAGTTCACATTTGAACTTTCCTCTCTCTCTCTCTCTCTCTCTCTCTCTATATATATATATATATATATATATATGAGAATCGTGATTCTTGGAAAGAGGATGAGACCTCTGGCAATATAAAGAAGCACGTTATCACTATTATTTTCTAAGTAAATAAGAGTCTAATAACATTTCTTTCATCAACTAGAATATCAATGTACAGCTCAAAGTGTCCTAACCAAGACATCTAGTATTGTGATAGATAAAACATTAGCTATCAGGATGGCAAACATCTACACTCCCAAAACGGGATGTTTTGTTACACTTCAAGTTCTGCTACCTAGGAATTCTATAATGTGAGTATATTAAAGCACTTTCCCTTCTCAGTCTTGATTCTTGAACCCAGGATTAATAAAACAAATGATATTAAGTTAACCAACAAATACCTCAAGGTCTTTGAGAAGGCAGTCATGCAGATACCCAGATGTGTAGTTGTAAAATGTGTAGTGTTTCACAGTCCCTCCTTCTGCAGTAAAATCATACTTTTTCTCTGATGTTCCATATCTTACTTGGTTTGACCCTGGTTCCTCAGGTGTCACCCACTGTACAATCACGGCTTTTCCATCATAATCTCCTTGAGTGAGGTGTACCTACAGCATGAGCAAATCAGATGACAATTAAACTAAAAGATTGAAAAGAGTGGATTAAGGCTATGTTTGGCAAACTAGCCGATAAGTTAGCATATGACTGATAAGGTAGCTGATGACTGATAAGGTAGCTGATGACTAATAAGGTAGCTGATGAATAAGTGGCGTTTGACAAAAACTAGCTGATAAGGTAGCTTATAACTGTAAAATGACAAGAAAAGACATGTTTAAAAATTGGTGGTGTAAAAAGTAATAAGGGTATATTTGGAATAAAAAACTAATAAGTCTCAAAAGTCACCAAAATGCTAGTGAAAGTAGCTTTTCAAAAAGCTAGCTTATGGTCCGTCCAAACATGTACCTGACTTATAAGGTGACTTATAAGCTACCTTATTTTTACCAAACGATGCCTAAATAGAAAGCAATAAATCTGGAGGTCAATGTAAAAGTTTCAAATGACCATAGTCTGTTGGGACATGATAATTTGCAGGGCTCATGGAAGGTTAATCCTGAGGCCATCTAGACCCAACTTCCCTCTTCCCATGGCTCAGCAACGTGGTACTACTTGTTAAACATATGGAGGAGCAATTAAACTATAACTAAATAAGAATAAGAGCATTTAGCGACTGCCTAATAGTTTTCATTACCTCCAAATATTTAGCTCTTCATTCGACTAACAAACAAAATAATGTGAAATGCACTGACAGACCGACGTAAAGGCTTTCTTAATTCATATAGCAATATTATGTTCAATTCTCATGTGCACAAAAGTTTGTGCAAGGTAAAATCTCTGATTTGTTATATGAGACAAATATTCAGGCTAATCCTAACAAAACAAACTTGACTGTCTGACAGCATGAATCATTGATCAAACATTTTTAATGGACAAAAAATTATCTGTACTACAAGGGAAAAGGTTCAACCTTATTAGAACTACTTCAAGAACATCGCAATATAAGTAGAGGCATTACCTCTTAGAGACTAATAGCAACAAAACTGGCTAAACAAACATTTGCATCTTCACATATAATTTATTCATGTACTTCCATTGACAAAGTGAAAAAAAAAAAAAAAAAAAAACAAATTCTATAATTTATACGACCTCAGAAATTTACCTGCTGTGGTGCATTATAACCACTGGGAACTGCAAAAACTGGATCAGTAAGAGGCATGTCAACTGCTGGAAACTCTGAACGGATGAAGCTGCTTGTAACACCACCATGCACATTGTTCAGAAAGCTGAACAAAACATAGCTAATAAGCAAAAGCCGCGGTATCATGAATCCCATTTCTTTTCCTTCAAAAGAATCACTGCGTAACCAGCTTAAAGCCCCAAATGGTATAAGCTGCACTGCCTGAACACAAAGAATGGCCCAAATTTGACAAAAGTTAAAAGAATTCCACATAATAGAACACATACATGTGCACCTATTTTCTGTGAAAATTTTCTTGATGAAATTTGACTTCCTCTTCACCCATTTTATAATGTTAACATAATAGACCATCCTCAAATTGATTTACGTTGATATGGATTCCAGCAAAGGTTGGAAGTATAAACTTACTGAAGATAACTTGGCCACATTAATTACAAATGCCCAATCAAGTTAATTGTTTTACAAAAATAACAGCAGCCAAAACTGATAGAGCTTGCTTCAGTCTTGCCTATAAAGTTTTTCTTTGTTGAAGTTCAGTAATTTATAAGTCAATAATCATTCACTAGTCTACCTCAGAGAGCATAGAGCTTGTATCAAGATATATCAATAAGCACAATAGTCAAATGAAGTTCATGGTTTACTTCACTAGAAGTTCATATAGAGTGCCAAACTTCCTAAGCAACCCAAACGCAAATAAGCAAGCCATATTACCTCCTCCAGTCCTCCTTCCATTTAAATTTAACATCAATACTAGGAACTAGAGGCAAGTAACAAGTTATCCAATATATTATAGTTTAAAATGTGAAAACATGTGTTTGATTTTCCATAACAAACATGGATCTCCTTTTTACATGTTCTAACCAAGAATGACATCTATTTATGGGTGAAGTCATCAATAGGGTAACAACTCAAACAATAATAATAAATATATATAGAGGAAAGTTCAAATGTGAACCACTTTTTGGTTGTGAACGTGAGGACAACCGAGAGCGCGACACGTGGCGACTTTGAGTGTGGTCCCCCCCTTTAATTCAATGCCCTCCCATGAATTGCGCCTAGTCACCCGCCGTGGATCTGACGTGGCGCCTAGTCATCCGCCACGTGTCGCGCTCTCGGTTGTCCTCACGTTCACAACCAAAAAGTGGTTCACATTTGAACTTTCCTCTATATATCTCTATATATATATAAATTGTTCATCAATAGTCATACCCTTCACTATTTCAAGCAAATAACTACACTCCTGACTCACTTCACATCACATGTTCTACATACCAAAACACAAAGTGACACCAATTTTTAAGTAGAGACAATCAAAATTTGCAATTTATTGGATTGTTTCTTTTAGTCACTTCAACTCAACTTCCTTAATTTATCTTAAACTCCATACTATAACAATCACTCTACAGTTGTAACCTCATAAAAAAATAATCAAATATGATCATAAATAACGCATTTAATGTTTAGTGAAATCCTCAATTTGCGGCAAATACGCACCTCTATTTATTCTACCTAAATTCTAAAAATCTCACTCACAGTACATTTCATTCACAATCTTCGAAATAAACTCACAACAATACTTCTTTAGGTTCGCCTAAATCCTCCATTTTCATACAAAAATAGCTCAATCAGATTCACACAAAAAAACGATCGACGTTATTCAGTAAGAACAATCGATTTCTAACCATTATAAACAATGTAAATTCGTATTCAACTATCAGAATCAGCTGAAAACAAACACTTAAATTCATCAAGTTTAAAGTATTATGAACTGACCTCAGATACAAACGGATGGATCACAGATCCTCACAACTCATTGGAGGATGAAGAAGAGGGTGAGTTGTTGGGGGGAAATGGTCGTTGGTTGTATTTATAATCCCGATGTGGCTGCGTAAGTTAGCAGGAAATGTGATTGTGGTGTAAGTTAGCATCAAAGGGGCCAATATTTATTGTGGTTTATTTTTTTTTTTTTGAATTGGGATTTACTGTGGTTTTATATATGTCCACCGTCCACCGAAAATAAATAAATAGCCACGTTACAACAACATAGAAATATATGATTTGTTTTTACTTGTAAAATGTGTCATTTCATGACAGTGTGTATAGCAGAATGTAATACAGCACGTTTCATATATTTGTGTGGTTTAGGAAAAATAAAAACGTCTAAGTATGTTAGAGGCTGTTTGGCGGTTGTTGAATGGTTTGATGTTGAATGAATAAAAAACTTTTATGATATGGTGCAAAATGAAATATGATGTTTTGTTAATTGTTGAGCATGAAATCAGGACTTTAAATGGTTAAGAGACATCTAAAATACTAAATCATTTAGAGGGTTTTGGAACTATTAAGAGATAATCTATTTTTTTGCCAAATAAGATTCACCTCTTAACCATTCAAAGATCTCTCTTAATGGAACTGTTAAAAGATAAACATACACCACCTTTTTATCAAGTATTTTCTGTTCAATGTTTGTCTCGTATATTAATATGTTTATTGGTTGATTATTAGTCGGTTTTTTTGAGTTTACAGATAATAATAAGCCATAAATGTTATATAATATGAGAACAAAAAAAAGAGAAAGAGAGAAGAAAAGAAGGTTCAAACAAGAAAGCTAACTATTTAAGAAAACAACAAACCATGTCCAAAATCATGTTGGTTTCATATTGATGAAAAAAAACGGATGTCAAAGTTGTGAATCATGTACAATTTTGTACATTACCGACTGTGTTTTTTGGTTTTTTTTAAAAACACATGTTTTTAACATATTTTAAAATATTATTATAGACATATACTACGAAGTTAGTTGAAATCCTAGTCATCCATTGGGATTTCAAAATCCTATATTTGAACGATTTTAAGTACGAACAATTAGGCAAACCAAACAAGGGTTTGGAGTGGATTTGAAATCTAAGGGGGCGTTTGGTTGATTTCAAGGAATGGGAATGAAAATGAAAATGAGAATGCAAAAGAATGGGAATAGGAATGAGCATTGCATTGATGTTGTTTGGTTAACCCAATATAATCAATGAAAAGTTGCTTCATATTAAAAAAATATGTTTTTCCATCTTGAAAATACAAAAGGTATTTCATTTAACATCCATAGATGGAGCAATGCATGAAAAAAAGAACCAAGAAGAACTAAAAATTTCATTCCCCCCAATTTGTTCAGAAATGGAAATTAATGGATCTGCAGGAATGATTCCATTATATAATATCAAACCAAACAACAGTTTTGATTATCATTCTCATTCCTGACCCCTCAATACCCCCAACCAAACGCCCCCTAAATCTTTTCAAATTCATTCCATTCCTACAAACTAAATAGACCCTTGTGTCCATTTGGTTTGCAAGAATGTAATGGAGTAAATTAGATTTCATGTAGAGATTTGGATTTAGGAAGATTTGAAATCTTTTTGTGTGTTTGGTTTGTAAAATTTCTAACGGATTTAATTTAATTCTATTGTTTATAAAAAAGATATAAATTTTAAATTACCTTCCATTCAACTAATTATTAGAAAACTAATATTTTATACAAATTTTAAAACGTTATCTCTTACGATATCCTTTGAAATCATAGTCACACCCTTGTAATTTTAAATCGTACATGAGGATTTCAAATCCGGATAATCCTGCAAATCAAACCGGATTGAAATGGATTTGAAATCCAAATCCTTCCAAACCCATTCATTTCCTACAAACCGACTGGACCTTAGAAGTTGTTTGGTTCCAAGTGGACCTTAGAGGTTGTTTGGTTTGCAAAATTTAAAGAAATTTGATAAAACTGGAATGACAAATTTCTTTAACCAAATTTCATTAGTGATGTTTGGTTCTTGGAATTTGGATTCCACAATTTAAATAATTCATCATTCTTTGGCTTAAGTAAAGAAATTGAATTCTTACCAACTAAACGACAGGTCAAATTATTCAATTTCTAAATTTCATTTCCATTTTTCTAAAGTCAAATTCTTTTGATGAATTTCAATTTCATTAAATTTTATTCTACAAACCAAATAGCCCTCATAGTTTCCTCAATTGGATTTGGATCACATGTATGGATGAAAACTTTCTCAACCATAACGGATTTATCTTCCAAAAAATCGTACAATGACGCAAACAAAAAAAACGATTTCCATTTTAAGTAATTCATCCAAACCTTGGGACACATATGTTCAATCTTTTTAACTTGGAGGGATTTAATGATCAATGTTAATCATAAATTATAGAAAATAACGTAACTTTATGTACCCTAGTTGTGAAAACATTTTTTTTCTCTTCTATTTGATTAAATACTATGTTTTTTAATCAAATTTGTTTCGAAATATTATATTTTTAAATGATGATTAGTTTTAATATTTATAACATAACTTGTATATATTTTTTCTGGTAATGAGATGCATTCCTACATAGCGGCACCCCATTGCAGTTCATATATCATTTCTTGGGTAACGGTGAACATGTCATTTCTCTCGTTACAAGGGTGCAAAATTGGATTGGAATCATAATATTAATAACCGAGCCACAACTATATTAAATCATATTGGAATTAATATATTTGGTATGGTACTCAATTCTAAAAAAGAAGAAAAAGATTCTCAATATGATCTAGTTTGAACCATATATTTTACTTTAGTAAGAATAATGTACAAATAAAAATATATGAATTACTAGCTACAGTAAAAAAAAATCCAAAGTTCAAGTTTGATTTTTTTTTTTTTTTGAAGAGGTATCCCATGCCACATTGGGCTCAGACTAATCCTCGGCAATTTTGGGCCGAAGCCTGACTGCTAAAGCATGCAGCCCGGGATCGAAGCCCCGTACCTCCAGAATGCGTCCCCCAAGGCTCGAAGTTCAAGTTTGATTTGTGATTGGGTCGTTATTATATAGGTGTGATTCTCCCTTTCTGTGTCTTAAATTTTTGGTTTTAGCTTTGATCGATCCAATTTGATTTAGCTTATTTATGTATAGTTGAACAATTTGTAATAATCTACTTGTTTCTTAAACAAAAATAAGATGAAACATTGAGGGGCTAAGTTCTTATGTCAAAGTATTTCAAGGGACCAATAGTGTAACTTGGAGACTATTCGCGATTTTACCCTCATTTGATACGTGTGAATCTGTTGTGTTTGTGTTTGAGAAGGAAATATGGAGAAAGGGTTTCAAGAGAAATTGATTGAGAACTGAAGGTGGAGAAGAGAATGGTTTAATTCTTTATTCATGGTATGTAATTCATAACATTAGATGTATTTGTTTCATTGAATTTGATGGGGTCGAAAGAATTTGACTTTGAAAGTTTAACCATGTGTTTGATTGGTAGGAATTCAATTATCTCATTTATGTCAAGAAATTAATAATTCATTGTGGAATTCAAGGGATTCCATCAAGTTTATTCCACAAACCGAACACCATTAAGGAATCTAGTGAAAGAACAATTTGTCATTCTAATTTCATCAAATTCATTTGATTTCCGTGAGCCCGGTTGAGATATCCCCTTTATTCTCCTAGTTCAACCATTGTTAAAGGTAATAGAGATTTCCTGGAAGAGTTTGGTTCACAAAATGGAATATGGTAGATTTGGAATCTATCATTGAGTTATATCTATTATGTATTTATTTTAGGTGATACAGAATTAGCTATTTTGAAACAATTTTTGTATCGATTTAGAAGCGTTGTTTGGTTTATGGTTACATTTGGGTTGTGTATTTTATATCCTTCTACATGTTAAATGATTGTTTTATTAAAGTATTTTTAGCATTAAAAATCTTTTTAGTTTTCAAAAAAAAGGCATTTTGGTCATTTAGCAATATTCCGTTCGAATTCTAAAGCTACATTATGTGAACCAAACAAACAATTTTCTATTCCTAGATAGATTCCTTTTTTATGTCTGCAAATCAAACATGTGGTCAAACTTGGCAACGTTTCATTCCAATTTTTTAAAGTCAAATTCCTTTGATAGATTTCATTCAATCGAGAAATATTATGCGAACCAAACACCACATCAATGAATTGAAATGGAATTTGACCATGTGTTTGGTTCACTAAAATTGGAATGAAATCTCATAAAAGAATTTGAATCTACATGTGTATGGGTAGGGGTGGAGGTGGCGGCTGTGACAATGACAATAGTAGTGTGATGGCGGCATGTAGTCTCATTTTATAATACCTCGTGAGCTAATGAAACTATTTCAGTAAAATTGATAGTGGAGGTGTCGTGGCAGTGGTGGAATGACAATATTAATTGGAGGTGTGGCGGCAGATAGGGGTGAGCACAGTGCGGTTCGGTGCGGTTTTTGGTCAAAACCGAACCGAAAACTGAGTCGTTTGGTTTTTGGACATCCAAACTGTTCGATTTTCCAGGTTTTTTCGATTCGGGTTTTTCAGTGCGGTTTGGTTTTGAAACCAAATGGTTGAAATGATTCAGTCTTCGGTCTTCGAAAATTAAATGTCTATACCATCAATGCACAACTTGTACATGTAAGAACTACAAAACTTTTACCAATAACAAAATACAAATCTAAAATATCAAGATAAAATAAATTTACCAATCATCAAATTACAAATATGAGGGTGAAATCTAGAAATTATATATGTGTGTGTATGTGTAATATTATATATTAAAATTTTTGAGTAAATTACAGATTTTTTCCCTATGGTTTGGGTCCAATTACGATGGAGGTCCTTGAACCCTAATTTTCATGATTAGGGTCCTTGAGGTTTGTATTTCGTTACAATGGTGATCCCTTGCCCTAACTTCTGTCAAAATCAGTTGTTAAATAAATGGTAAAAGACAAAATTACCCCTAATATAAATCTAATCATTTCCCTTCCCCTCTTCCCCAACCCCAAACCCTAAGAAGTTGCACAGCCTACACAGCCGGCCACCTTTGCCGCCATCGTCGACCTGCAAAACCTACCACCGCTGGTCGACCTTCAAAACCCACCGCCGCCCGTCGACCTGTAGAACCCCTTGCCGCCCGTCGACCTGCTGAACCCCCGCCGCCCGTCGACCTGCAGAAACCAGCCGCCGCCGTCGCCTGCAAAAACCCGCCTCCATCATCGCCTGCAGAATCCCGCCGCCGCCTTCGCCGGCAGAAACCTACCGGCCAGATCTAGCCTCCCTGTCCCTTCGGTTTCAGATCCCGCACAGCCACCACCACCTCCATGGAAACCACCATCTTCAACACTTTTAGATCTGAAGGTCGGCAGTAGGGTGGTGGGTTGGGGTGGCCGGATTTTTGATTGGTGGTGGTGGTTGGTGTTGGTGGGTGTTGGTTGTGGTGGGTGTTGGTGGTTGTGGGTGTTAGTGTTGGTGTGGGTGTTGGTGGGTATTGGTGTTGGTGGTGGTGGCTATTGGTGGTTGTTGGTGGTGGTGGGAGTTGGTGGTGGTGGTTGTGGTGGTAAGTATTGGTGGTCGTGGGTATTGGTGGTTGGTGATGGTGGTGGGAGTTGGTGTTGGTGGTTGTTGGTAGTGGTGGGAGTTGGTGGTATTAGGTGTATTAGGGAAAAAGATAGAAAAATATTAATAGAAAATAAAAAAATGAAAAGACGAAAATACCCCTGCCCTAACGGAGCTTTTTAACGGACGTTAGGGCAAGGGACCACCATCGTAACGAAAATCAAACCACAGGGACATACTCCATGAAAATTAGGGTTCAGGGACCTCTATCGTAATTGGACCCAAACCACAGAGACCAAATCTGTAATTTACTCAAAATTTTTGAATAGAATATATCGGTTCGGTTCGGTTCGGTTTCGGTTAACCATTAGTTTCGGTTATGTTTTTCGGTTAAGCGCTAGTTTCGGTTTGGTTCTGTTCGGTTATTTTGAGACCAAAATCGAAACCAAATCATTTGGTTTCTCGGTTTTCGGTTCGGTTCTTTTTTATTTCGATTTCTCAATTTTTTTCAGGTTTTTAATTTTCGGTTTGGTTTTTATTCACCCCTAATCAGCGGAGGATGGTGGTGAATGGAGTTGTTGGAGGAAAATAATCGCTATGGTTTTTGCAAGGCCGATGTAGCTTGCTTAAGTTAGCAGGAAACATAATTGTGGTTTAAATTAGCATCAAAGAGGGCATGACCTTTTTTGTGGTTTATTATTTTTACTTTATCTGGAATTAGGATATCTTGTGATTTATATTTGTCCACGGAAATATATTGGTAACAACATAGACAACATGATATGTTTTTACTTTTAGCACGTTTTAATTCTTTTCATAGATTTGTGTGGTTTAAAAAAGAAGGTATGTCAATTGGTAGTTTTATGGAATATTTTGCCGTTTAAAGATTATATTGTATTTTCATTTATTTATAAGTTAGTTATTAGTTAATTCTATAAAATTTAAATATATTAATGAACTATAAATGTTACAATAATATAATAAATTGTTATATCAACATATTAGTATTAGAATAAGTTATGATTGGAATTTTGAAAACCATGTAAAAGGTTAAACATGTTAGAACACGCTTATCCGTAGACTCTCAATCCAGTCAGCCCAATCACACATCAGTATCACATTAACTTTTCACTATCTTACCTAAACCAACTCAATCTAACCCAATCCATCCACAACGGTTTACCCAATATCATCTAATAAAAAATAAAACAAAAAGAGAAAGAAGAGAGAAAAAAAAGAGAAAGAAGAGAGATGGAGAGAAAGAAGAGAAAGAGGGGGTCAGGGGGTGAGGGGGTAGGGTAGGGTGGGATGGGTATCGTCTATGCGATCGGCAAGGGGAAGCCGACCTCAAGCAACCTAATGGCTCCACGGTGGTGTTGCCGATGGAGCTGATCGGCCTGATAGGCTTGTCGATCGGGTACATGGCTGCGGATGGTCTTAGGATTCCATTGAGCGAGCATGGCAGATCCTGCATCAAATTCCTGGAAGAGCTACCGGTGTGTATAGTCATAGTTAGGTGTAAAGAAAAACCTTAAATAAATGAAAAACTAAAGAACATCTTATAAACCATTAGATTCATTGATCTAACGAATTTGATTAACAAGGTTGTACAACTTTTTTTTTAATAAAAAATCTTTCACTCCCTATTTTTTAAATTGAAAAATATAAAATATGATCAATATTCGAAGTAAATTACACCACAATAATAATCATATTTTTCTCATCAATTTGACATCTATATTCGTATATTTTTTTCATCCGTTTTTTGCAGTTCTTCGGTTTTTCGGTTTTTTGAGGTTAACCTTGAATCTCCCTCTCCCTCCCTCCATCTAAATCTATATATATATATATATATATATGTCTATCAAATGATAACTCGATAGTTTGTGATAATTGTGAGAGTTTTTACCAAGGTTCTAAATAGCGTGAGGCGTGGCTTGGCGGCCAAGCCAAGCCTCAAGCAGTCATGACTTATGGCGTCAAAATTCTAGTTCATATAAAATACTATATATAAGAGCATATATTTTGTACTGTCATTCAATGAGTTAATAATAAATAAACAAGTTAAAATTAGGCTATATATAAAAAAACTAGCAAATAAAACCTTGAAAACGTAAAGAAAAATCAAATATCGTATTAGGAGAACTATGCAGTAGGCCAAGTGTGCCACGGGTTTAACGTGGTGTGAAACACAAGCCTTGAAGCCATGGCGCGCCATGGCGACAACGTGGCGAGTTTTTTAGAACAGTGGTTTTTACCTTACGATTTTGTTTACATGATTTTATCTTATCTCAAAATAGTATTTAACATTTTAATTAACATATATTTGTTTCACAATATAGCTCTTTCATATATGTTTGGTTCACATTGTGAAACTTTTATATGTTTTTATTTTGTTTTACAAACACATTAAAAATGTATAAATATTGTGAATTGAGTACATACAAAACGAACACGTTGTAAAATAAATATATGTTAATCAATATCCCAAATCTTACCTTAAGATGAAAAAAAATTATATGAAATAGCATGTGATGCACTAATTCTCTATGTTGCCACAAACAATTAAGTTCTCCAATGAATGCTCCTATTACCCTATATATATAGGTATTTTTTAGGGCCGTGCAGAGCACGACCCACGACGGGTTGCTAGATTGTATGAAAAATGAAGATAAAATATTATAATTTGATGGATTATTCAAAGTACGATGTCGTAAGGTTTTCAAACACGTAAGTATATATAAGAGAACATGAGTTGGGATGGCAATCATATTGTGTTCGGTTGAGGGTGATAAAGACTTAATCAGGACATGAAATGTTTAACTAATTAATCGTGTCAAAATCTTCAACTCTAACCCGCGACCCGTTAACCCAAACACAACCTACATAACCCGTTTAACCATACGGGTTGGCGAGTCATAAGCCGGTTGACATGTTATAAACAAGTTATCGAGTCATAAACGGGTTGTGAGGTCAAATACAATCTACTTCAAAACTTCAAATACAACCAAAATAAAATTCAATTTACTGATTTTAAGGCGCTAATTGAAAAGAGAGAGCGAGCGTCAGGTTCATACGAAAACCCTAACTATTTACGAGAACGCAAGAAACTTCGGCGATGTACAATATCACATATCGGGTGACAATTCTCATCATGACACAACACGAATTATAACACAAACTCGACATGAAGATAAACGGGTTTGAGTTGAGAGTTTAGACCAAAGTTAAAAATAAGAAAAGTAAATATAATACTAAAATAATAGTATATATAATTACTAAAATCAATAAAAAAGTTAAAAATAAAAGTAAATCTAACCAAAAAAATAATAATAAGAAAATCTCACAAAATTTGGAGAAAATTTTCTAAGTATGGTGGTCTTTATATATAGGGGAAGGTTCAAACGAGAAACATGATCAATTTAAGAAAACGTGAGGAGCAATCTCAGCCATTTATCTCGTGGTTACGGTGGACGTGATCACGGAGGATTGACGTAGAGATTATTAAAGGGGGGGGGGGGACCAGTCAAAGTCGTCTTTGTTGACCGAGATGAGTGGTTGAGATTGCTCCTCACGTTTTCTTAAAAAGTTATATTTTTCGTATGAACCTCCCTCTATATACATATGGATATAAATATATAGAGGAAACTTCAAATGTGAACCACTTTTTGGTTGTGAACGTGAGGACGGCCGAGAGTGCGACACGTGGCGACTTTGAGTGTGGTCCCCCTCTTTAATTCAATGTCCTCCCATGAATCGCGCCTAGTCATCCGTCGTGAATCTGACGAGGCGCCTAGTCATCCGCCACGTGTCGCTCTCTCGATTGTCCTCACGTTCACAACCAAAAAGTGGTTCACGTTTGAACCCATCCCTATATATATATAGGGTTAGATTCAAATGTGAACTCAATTTTGGTTCTGAACGTGAGGGCGAATCTCAGCCACACATCTTCGGTTACAGTGGACGCGATCACGGAGGATTGACGCGATTCATGGGAGGATGGAGATTATTAAAGGAGGGTACCCGGTCAAAACTCAAAACCGTCTTTATTGACCGAATGAGTGGTTGAGATTTGTCCTCATGTTCACAACCAAAATTGAGTTTACATTTGAACTCCCCCCCCCCCCCCCTCTCTCTCTCTCTATATATATATATATATATATAGTATTAGGTTCAAATGAGAAGTGATAAAAAACTACGAAGTAGAGAAGTGATCATAGCCTTCCATTTTTTGGAATAAGGAAATGGTATTTTGGTAATTATTCCAATTGTTCATATATGAACCATTCGTATTATTCATATATGAATCATTGTAGTGTGAGGATTCATATAATAATTCATATCTGAATCTTTGTTATATGAACCTTCTTTATATGAAGGTTTATATATGAAGTTTCATATATGAATCTTTTTGAATTGAAGATTTATATATGAATCTTTGTAATATTAAGCTTTGTTATATAAAGGTTGTTATATGAACATTCAGATATGAATCTTCATACTACACTGATTCATATATGAACATTCAGATATGAATCTTCATACTACAATGATTCATATATGAATAATACGAATGGTTCATATATGAACAATTGGAATAATTACCAAAATACCCTTCCGCTAATACACAAAACTTACGGTACTCGTTTAATAATCTGCTGCATCAATTAATTAATAACCATTGATCAAATAAATGGAAGACTATGATCACTTATCTACTTCATAGTTTTTTTATCACTTCTCATTTGAACCTCCCTCTATATATATATATATATATATATGTGTGTGTGTGTGTGTGTGTGGGTGGGTGGGTGGTTTTAAATTCACATGATACCAAATTGTTTTCATAAAAATTATAAAATCACATTTTTACATTTGAAACATCATAACAAAACACCATAAAGTAAAAAAAATAAAATATCCATAATGTTTGCTATGAATTAAGTTTTTATTTTTAAGTATAAAAGAACTTGTTTTTATAGTGTTAAAAAACAATTTGATCTTACAATTTGCCAACTTAATGACTAAAAAGAAATTGCAATAAATATACTAATTTATGTGGATAAGAATTCCAATCTGCCCATTCTCAAGTAATCTCTAGAAAGATGCATCATGATGGCGGAGGTGGTGTTGTCCATCTTGGATGCCAAGTGTTTGTCTGCATGAGACTATTTGTTTTAACTTAAAATTAGAAAACCTTTTTAAAAATTTAATCCTCGGAGGTGATTTTTTCGGTAATTGATGTGTATGCATAAAGCCCCACCCTCGCTTTGCACAAATACCCCTAAAAGGCCGTTACAAGGGCCGTTATGTACATTTCAGTCAAATAACGGGGTTTTGCACCGTTATAATGGCTCAAAACGCCGTTATAACGGCGTTTTGGGCCGTTATAGCGCCGTTATAACGGCGTAACGGTGTGGGTATATGTGCAAAGGGGAGCACCGTTATGGGCATAACGGCAAAACACTCGATTTTTTGGGTTGCTTCAGGGGCGGAGCCACGAAGGACAGAGTAGACACTTGCTCTCTTAAAATTTTAAAATTGAAATTTATATATTAAGTATATTTGGATAATTGTCCCCTTAAAAATTTAAAATTACAATTATTATTAATATTTTGAAGGTTTTTGTGTATAAAAAACTATTTTTCTAGATTCAAATTTGTTGTTTAGAGTTTGCCCACACACAGAAAAAAAATTCTGGCTCCGTCCCTAGGTTACTTGGGAGCGTTTGTGAATAAAAGTGTTTATTAGTTTATTAACTTTTCTAAGAAGTCAAAATACTTTGTCTTCTAAAAAACACTGCTTATAGTTTTTTTGGAAAAGCTATAAACACTTTACCTAGATACTTCAAAACAACTTATCGTTTTTCTAAGAAGCTAATAAGTCATAAGCATATTCAAATAAGCACTACCAAATACTCCCTTAGCAACGAAAGTCAAAAAAACTCATCTCCATTAATGGCGGAGTTCATTTGACGGGAAACATGCCTATTTTGAAAGTTTTGAAAAGAAAATGATTATAAGGTATTAAAGGTATTTTTAAATGGTTAAAAAAACCAATTTCTTAGAAAAAAGCAACAGTCGGTAAATATTGAAAAGCAATCGATTGATTCCGACTACTTTAATCATCGGTATCCACCATCGATAACAGTAATACCCAAGTTTTTAGTAGTGAATGAGTGCTTAAAAAAATGAAATTAACAAAAACATTTTAGGGTGTCATTCATATTATTTATAAATCACGCGAACATAAATGTTACCAAATTTTAGAAAAAACTATTTGCATTATTAATATGTATATAATATTTTAATAGTTATGTTTTTGAAAAACTTAAATTGTTAAACTGAAAATTAAAAATCCTAAATTAATTTTTTTGAGATTACCAACTAAAGTTGTTTGTTTTTTCTTTTGACTTTCAAATCTGGTTTAAATGTTTCTTTTATAAGTATAAGTATTCTTTAATTATTAAAATAAGTAGCTTTGCAATTAATTATTAATCACATGTAATGAAGAAATAGGAACGTGAACCAGGTCAATGATTCTAAATTAGCTTATAAAGATGATGCATATTAGCAAGATATAATCAAAAATCAGCTTTATTAGTTATTACATCGGAAAAATATCATTAAGTTAATAAATAATAGCTCACTGTCATGAAATTAAGTTTATAAGACCTAAAGGTACGTAAAGTGTCCTATTAAAATCGTTTTATAAAACTTAATTTATAAAATTAAAACATAAAGTGTCGTATCATATATAAAGATGTTGTAATAGGTTTATAAGACATTTTTAAGCGTTGTAACAACTTATAATATTTTTATTAAAAAGAATCGAACCGGCTATTTAATAGAAAATTTTGAAAAGTTGTCATATAAAAACAAGTATCCTAGAACTTGTTAAGTTGTCTAAAAGCTATCTATATATACTCATTACATTGCATTTTAATATGTCGCTTTAATTTTAGATTATAACTTATGTCTTATAAGTTAGTTTTTTTAGGATGCATAGAAGTATATTATAAACCTAATCGAACGAGAACTTGTTAGGTTTGTTTCTCGCAAATCTCGACTGCGTTTTCGTTTTTCATTTGTTGCTTCTGTTTAGTTTCGGTTCTGCTGGTTGACGTTGTTCTGTTTGCTGTGGGCTGTTTTGTTGTGGCCCTTGGTTGTTGTGTGTATTGGGTTTTGTTATCAATACATGCTACCTTTCGAAAATTTTTTTAGCTAATCTATAAAATCTTATAGTCCTATTAATACTAATTTACATACGTTATATTGTAGTTATGACAGATTATCTTATAAATTAATATTTTAAAAAATTAACATTACAACAGTTAATTATCAATCAATACAAAAAGAAATTTAAAAATGTTTAACTAGAAAACAACAGAAAAAAATAAAATTAATTATTTAGTCAATTTTTAATGTCAATAACATCTTTTTAACTATTTTCTTCTTAAAGTTGTTAAAATAGTCATTTTCACTGCTAAATAGGAAACTCTGCTAAAACAACCTCCACTAATAGTGGAGACGTCTAAAAATTTTCACTTTTGGTCTTTAAAAGACATACACCTTACGCCTCCAAAACCTTAAAAAGTTTATGTTTTATATTCTTGTATGCTATTAATAGAGGTTTTTTAATTAAAGGAATTTCCTATTTAACAGGTATTAATAATATTTAATAATAGCTAAAAGCTAATTTCTCTATAAAAGACAAATTAATTTAATTCGTCTTATCCTTGTAGCTTTTACCCCAATAGGATAGTGAGAGTTTCTCCAATTGGGTTTGGATCAGCTGTGTTGATAAAGGCCTTTCCCGACCACAAGGGGTTTATCTTTCAAAATACTACAATAAAATAAACGAATTTTAAAAAGGAAGATGTCTAGAAAAATCTAACATGGTGTTTGGTAGTTCTTGAATGGTTTATTACAAAATGGTTAAGATGTCAGAATGGTTAAAAAACTTAGAATGATGTATCATAGAATGAAATATAGTCGTTTGATAACTGTTTTGAATGAAAAGTCTGAATGATAACAAATGACCATTTTACCGCTCCATATGATTTATAAAATTTTCGCATTAAGAGCCATACATGTTTATAAAGTTCTCTGCAAGTCATCCATCATTTTCACCTACACCACTATTCCACTTAACACACAATGCAATGAAATAAAACTTTGATTCAACAAAACCAACACATACATATTAAACATATACAAATTAAATGTATACACATACAAGCAACTACCAGAATATAAAACATACAAATAGAATCAACTACATCCATGAACTAAAACAACAGGAAATAGAATCAATCGAAATAGGAAATCGAATCAGTCAAAGTAAAATATTGAATCAATCAAAGTACTGTGGGAAAATCGAGTCAATCGAAGTAGAAAATCAAAGAGAAAAGGAGAAATACTTGATAATCGGCAACATGGATGGCGACGTGTGTGTGGGGGAGTGATCTGGTAAATATATATATATATATATAGAGGAAAGTTCAAATGTGAACCACTTTTTTGTTGTGAACATGAGGACAACCAAGAGCGCGACACGTGGCGGATGACTAGGCGCCACGTCGGCTTTGAGTGTGGTCCCCCCCTTAATTCAATGCCCTCCCCATGAATCGCGCCTAGTCATCCGCCGTGGACTTGACGTGGCGCCTAGTCATCTACCACGTGTCGCGCTCTCGGTTGTCCTCACGTTCACAACCAAAAAGTGGTTCACATTTGAACCCACCCCTATATATATATAGAGGAAAGTTCAAATGTGAACCACTTTTTAGTTGTGAACGTGAGGACAACCAAGAGCACGACACGTGACAGATGACTAGGCGCCACGTCGGCTTTGAGTGTGGTCCCCCCCTTTAATTCAATGCCCTCCCCATGAATCGCGCCTAGTCATCTGCTGTGGACTTGACGTGACGTCTAGTCATCCGCCACGTGTCGCGCTCTCGGTTGTCCTCACGTTCACAACCAAAAAGTGGTTCACATTTGAACCCACCCCTATATATATATATATATATAGAGAGAGAGAGAGAGAGAGAGGGATGTTCATTTGTAAACCTCAAATATCTTATAAACTTTGTGAATCCATCATGGCCCTTGATGAAAAAAATCAAAGGAGGATATGGATTCATTGAAAGTATGGAAATGTGAAATTTATGGTAAGTCAATGATTATGGAAATATGAGAATGTGAAATATGGAAACATTTTTGAAAATCAATGGTGTGGATTGGTTTACACGGTTTACAAGATATCTGAGGTTTACAAATGAACTTCCCTATATATATATATATATATATATATATATATATATAGAGAGAGAGAGAGAGAGAGAGAGAGAAAGAGAGGAAAGTTCAAATGTGAACTCATTTTTTGTTGTGAACGTGAGGACGAATCTCAACCACTCATTCAGTCAATAAAGGCGGCTTTGACCGTGTCCCCTCAATTAATAATCTCCACTCTTCCATGAATCGCGTCAATTCTCCATGATTGCGTCCACCAACCGAAGATGTGTGCCACGTGGCGCGCTCTCGGTTATCCTCACGTTCACAATGAAAAAGTGATTTATATTTGAACCCATCTCTATATATATATATATATGTACACACTAAAGTATAATAATAAAATAAGAAACCCAATGTTACATATTGATATCTCCTAATAAACCACAAGATAACTTCCAACAATAACTAACCAAAAAAAGGAAACCTTCCATGAGTTACAACCACAACAAGTTTTGTTATTTTTTATTTAAAAAAAAAACATTTTACAAAATGAAAAAAGAAAAGCCCCTAGCTATGATATTAAAGGAAAATAAAAGAAAGTAATTAAATTCAAATCTTAGTAACTAGAAGACGGTAGAGATTAGGGATGCAAGGTGTGCAACCTTTTGAAGGGATGCATAATAACCTCCGTCTATATATAAGAGAGAGATAGAGAAATGTTCAAATGAGAAGTGCTAAAAAAATACGAAGTAGATAAGGGATCTCAACCATTGATACCGTTAAGATCAAAGTTGACTTGTCAAAGATTGCGGCTTTGACCGGTCAAAATTCGCATGGACCGGAAATGGATTTATATATGAATCTTCATATAGGATATGTGTAATTCATATATGCTTGCATGAAGGACCTGAACGCCATCTACCCGAATCGCCCTTAATTTTAAAGCTATGCCATCCTAAGGTGCTGCTAAATGGATGGATTGGACGTGGTGGTGTTCTCGAATTAAGTTGAGCAACCCGAATGACACCCGGGAGGCTCGGGTAGACCATAACTCGGGGTTGGGTTGAGATTTTTTTCAAAACATCATAATTATGGTAGGTTGTAAACTTCAGTAAACCGTCCAATCCAATCCGTATAACCCTTATATATTTGATTTGGCCTTGAATCTTTTAGATTATAATATATACATAATACATGGTTTTTCATATACTTGACATTTTGCACACAAGAACGATTTTGCACATAATAGCAATTTTTCATAGCATTTTTCTTACACGCATGAACAGGTTTATAACTTACATTGTTATGAGGATTCCAAGGCTTAACATATGTTTATTGCATCCTTCCTTTTCCTTGACCATTTTTACAATATTAATTCCATTTTTATTTTTTAGAATTTGCATCACAACTAACAAGTTTATTTTTCATGTTAGCAATTTCATCATGCAATAAACTAGGTCTAATTACACATTCAACATTAACAAGTTTCTTTTTCGAAAAAATAAACGTTCACATAGTTTTTTTTTCATCAAAGTAATGTCTAGCAAGATTAGACATTTTACTGAAAGCTCTTTCAATTCATCAAAATCATTTTCATCAAACTTGTTACGTAAAGAATGGTTAGAGGATAACTCACAAATGTTTGGTTCCATTAGGCAAACTTTTTCTTTGACGTGATTTCTAGAGATAAGCATCCAACATGGGATGGTGAACATTTTCAATCTCAGTCTAGTTATATACTATATACAATTGACAGACACCCCACCCAACAACTACCCACCCACGACCAGTGGCGGATCCAGAAATTTTCCATAATGGGGGCACCTTTA
Organism: Centaurea solstitialis; assembly: GCA_030169165.1. NCBI lineage: Eukaryota > Viridiplantae > Streptophyta > Magnoliopsida > Asterales > Asteraceae > Centaurea > Centaurea solstitialis. The sequence continues at coordinate 74,747,646 of CM058042.1, read as the reverse complement.
AAGGTAGACTAAGGTTGTGTTTGGCAAAAGTAAGCTAGCTTGTAAGCTAGTACATGTTTGAACATAATGTAGCTTATTGACACGCTAGTTGGAGTAGCGTTTTATGAGCTTTTTGTAGCTATTTCCAATTATACCCTTACTAATATTAATTATACCCCAAGATACCCTTTTTGGTCATTTTACATACTCATAAACGAGTTTTTGTTCAATATAATTTATTCACTAGCCGGCTAATCAGCTACCAGCTAGCTTATCAACTATCAGCTACCAGCTAGCTTATCACTATGTTTTAGCATTTTAGCCCAATTCAAGCGTTTTAAGGGATTTTTAAAGTTTGTTTTGCTTGATTTGAAGAAATTTTCATTTTTTTTTATTAATTTCAAGTGACTTTTGATTAATTGATTGGTTAATTTCAACAACGGTATTTTTATTGATTTTAAATGCTAATTTATTGTATTGCATATAAAAAACACAAACACAGGCATATTGCACACAACAATCTAGCTAACAAAACTAAGTAAATATAAACAACAAAGAAGAAAAGAAAACAAAGAAAAATAAATCAAGAAAAGCAAAGAATAAATAGCAAAAATGCTAAAGAAGAAAAAAAAATGGAGAATAATGAAAAGAAGAAAATAAGAAATCAGGGACAATGGAAAATCAAAGAAGAAGAAGAAATCATAGGAAAAAAAAGAAATCAAAGCAAACAACACATACATCAGAAGAAAATAGAGAAAAGATAATAAGGAAAAAAGGTTATCTTTGTTAAAGGAAAAATAGAACAGAACAATAATAGAATAGAGAGAATGAATCTGTATTTCTCATTAATCATAAAACCCTTTAAATAGGGATGATTACACAATGATAATGATAAGCATGGAATCCATAAATAACTCTTATATCTATCTCTATCTAATGTCTATCGTCACATCCTTTAGACGATGGCACATTTATCCTACAACACTCCCCCTTGTGCCGAGTCAAGGGAATGACGGTGCACGATAGTTGCCTCGTTAAAACCTTACGCCAAAATAAAAAAACCCAGTGGGAAAAATAAAAATATGACGAAGGAAAGAGTACAACGCACCAGCTTTCTTTGCAGTATAGACTTTTCCTTTAGTCTAAAATTTTCTCCGATTTGTACATTAATCATGAGAGTTAAGAAAACAAGATGGTATATACAGTGTTGCCTCACTAAAACCTTACCCCAAGGAACAAAACCCAGTGGGAAAAATAAAACATTGGGTGAAGGAAAGAGCACAACATACCAATATAGTAGACTCCCCCTTTTGTCTACTACTCCCCCTGATTCATGCATTGATCAAGGGAGTTCGGAAACATTTGTATTTAAATACTTTCTACATGTTTCCCAAATATGGTTTAGGTAATGATTAGTAAATATATCACATCCTTTTGACATCTTAATTGATTTACTTAAATCTAGCATAGAGTTTTGTTATTGCTGATTTTATAACCACTTGAGAAAAATATGTTTTGTGTTATTACCCTTGATGTATCTTAATTTCATTTAGTTGATACATGATGCATTATTTTCATTCATGTAGGGTATTGATAGAACTCAAAATACTAACTCCTCTAATATGTGTACTGATATTCCTTAACCATGTACACTCTTAAAGTCTCATGTAGAGTAATACTGTCGGAGTAGTTTGAATAGGTAGTTACATAAGATTCACTTAGTTTACTTTCAAGCAATTGACATGTTTCCAATGGTAATTCCTTATCCAATTTGGAAACAACCTTTGTATTGGTTAAGTAGATACCTAATATCAGCAAATAATAATTACTAATAGACTGATACATTAGTCACTTACATTCTAAATATGCTATTGAAGTTCCATTATCAATCCCAACCCTCTTTCTTTAGGGAAATTATAAGCCCATGTCAATGGTTCTGAAATATTAATTTGATATCATTCCAATGACATTGCGTAGGCGCTGAGCTAAATATAGCTAACAAGTTCATTGAGATATACGATGTATGGTCAAGTGTATTATCTGAAGTACAATAATGCGCCTATTATACTTAGGTACGGAATTCCAGCTCCGAACACCTCTTCGTCATCATCCTTTAGACGGAATAGATATTTCCTTATACCCAACACTTTGACCGATCATGGGAGTGCTAGCCATATACGCTTTGTCCATATTAAATCGCCTGATCATTGGGGACATATGCGTAATGGTGGATTAATATTCCACAAACTCGATGTGATAGTTTAAAAAATCGGGTCTTCCCAAGATCTTTTATCTCAAATACAGATTTCAAGTAGCTTGTGGTTTCTCTTATTTCATCAAGAGTGCTAATATGTCCATAACATCGACATATAAAGCTTCACTGAAAATCTGGAGCTCGGTCTTCTAAATAGATACGCAAGGGCACAATTCATCGTACTTGTGGTTTAGAGTTTATTTAATTTGGTGAATGTAATTCCATCAATTACTTTTATATATCTCTTAATCTAGATCCCCGTAGATATATATTAACCACATTAACGAGCTGCATTTTCCAGTTCTTCAGAAACTACTATACTAATTAATTAGCATAAGTTCTAACGTTCATCACAATAGAGTAATTATCGTTGGTAATCCAGGGCGTTGTGAGAAACCTTGCGCCAAAAGGAAGTCTTATACATTACGACTTAATTATTCTCATTACCTTCTAGAACAAATGATTTATTTATGTCCTACAGGCTTTACACTTGGTTGGTTAGCACTACCGAACCAAATACCTGTTCATTTGTCAAATAATTAATTATCCTGAATTGCTTATTTAGGCCAATTTACTCTTGTTGACATTGTTCAACTGAGCATGGTTCGATATCATCGTGCTTTATCATTTCATAAGCAACGATATATGCAAATATATCATCATTGGATATGATCTGTCCAGCGATTCATATTCATTCGAGATTTTCTTGATTTTTGGAATCAATATTAACTTCGGAGCGTCCTCCAGTAATGATTCATGGACATAGTTTATGATCAGAAAAAATCTCATAAAAGGTTGATGATAAATATTGGTTGTGCCTTACTCTTCTCTTCCATTAGATGAGTATCTATCGAACCAAGTAGCTTCCCCATTTTCTTTTGGGAGCTATGGCCTCAACCACACCTCCACCATGTGTGATTGCAACGCTCTTTCCAGCGGCGTTGTGCCCTTCTTTAGGGACTTTTGACTTTACGGGTATATTTGCAGCTTATATATATTATATTGTCACTTCTTGTATAACATTAAACGTATCAGGTATCGAGTCTGATTCGTTTGACTTCAACTTTACTTATGAAGTTTGGGGATCAAAATAACATGGAAATATTCCATGACAGTTCCCGTCGTTCCTTTGGAAAATACTTTTCCTATCTCCCCTTAACGACGGGAAGACTGTCATCAAAGTGACATTCCGCAAATCATGCGGTATAAAAATCACCCGTCAAAGATTTTAAATAGCGGATAATTGTTGGAAATCCATAACCAACATAGATACTTCATCGTTTTTAAGGACCCATTTTGGTGCGCTGGTGGGACGCAATAGGCACATAGATCAACTAAATTAAATGACATTATAATAAAATAGCATGAATATAGTTAAAGAATTTAGATCTTTACTTTAGCTAATCAAGAAAAAAAAATCCATTCGAATACCCTATGGTTTATCCCAAAATTCTATACTTTTTTTTTTTAAAACGACCAAGAAAAAAAAATTATAACAAAGCCATATAATTCTGTAAGTTGTAAGTTAAGTAATCACATTCAAAAGCACATCGAAGTGAATATAACTTTGAACGCTTATTCTTTTATATATATATATATATATATATATATATATATTTTATCAATGATAAAATATAATAAAGACAATATGTAAATCAAACCATAAACTATATTTAACTTCTAATATAATATTAGAATATGCACATATAAACACTTACTTGGTTGAAGTTATGGGAAACAAGCCATTCAATAGTGTCGTGCAACGTATAGAAAAGGTGTTTACCGGTGTCGAATAACTATCGAGCTTACGTGCTGATAACGTGTTAAAGGAAAAATAGAACAGAACAATAATAGAATAGAGAGAATGAATCTGTATTTCTCATTAATCATAAAACCCTTTAAATAGGGATGATTACACAATGATAATGATAAGCATGGAATCCATAAATAACTCTTATATCTATCTCTATCTAATGTCTATCGTCACATCCTTTAGACGATGGCACATTTATCCTACAACAATCTTTTCTTGTAATGTAAGTGGATGGCCGGCGAAGGCTTATGTAGCGGTGTGTGGAAAGGGAATAAGTAGTGAAGGTCTAAGGTTTGTGGGGTCACAATCAAAATTTAGTGGGGGGACTTAAGTAAATAGTAATATTTTTTCTAAAATTTAACCTTGATAAATGACCAAATTTTTTTTTAACTGGGGGCCTATCCCCCCACTCCCAATCAAGTGGATCCGCCCCTGCCCACGACCCGACCCGACCCGCGACCCAAACCCATCATTTCCTCTCTCTCTTTTATACCCAAACCCATCCATGACCCATGTTGACCCGCGCATCTGCTCTACCGGGTCACACTCAAACCCATCTCCAATGTTACATATTTAGCCCATGAACTTCTCAATATTTCATTTTACGTTTTAGTCATATATTGTATATCGGCTAAAATATGTAAAAAAATACGTTTTAATTTTAACAAATTACGCCATTATATTCGTATCGTCGATACGATCGAAATGAGCCTAATATTGAATTTTTTTGATGTAGTTAACCTTACATATTAGGCCTCTAAACTTAGAGCTTATAAAATTTATTCACTTTATACTTTTACTTTTCAATATTTCATTTTACGTTTTAGTCATATATCATGTATTGGATAAAATACTTCTAAAAAATACGTTTTAATATTAACAAATTACGCCGTTATATTCGTATCGTCGATACGATCGAAATGAGCCTAATATTGAATATTTTTTGAAGTAGTTATTTTATTATATACTATATATACGCTCCAACCGACCTTAATCCTATACATATTTTTAAATTTACATATTAGCCACCTAAACTTATATTATTTATTCACTTTGTACTTTTTACCTTTCTATATTTCATTTTACGTTTTACTCCTATATCGTAGCCTAATATTGAATATTTTTTGATGTAGTTATTATATTATATACTATATATATGCTCCAACCGACCTTAATCCTATACCTATTTTTAAGTTTACATAGCAGCCTTCTATTATAATACTTATTCACTTTATACCTTTTAGTTTTCTATATTTCATTTTACGCTTTACTCATATATCGTATACTGGTTGGAACATGTTAAAAAATACGTTTTAATTTTTACCAAATTACGCCATTATAATCGATTTGTAGAAACTACAATTTAATTCTTAAACTTTTAATATTTATTCATTTTATACTTTTAGTTTTCTATATTTTATTTTATATTTTAGTCATATATCGTATATTGGTTGGAACATGTTGAAAAAACATGTTCTAATATTAACAAATTACGCCATTATAATCGTACACTTGGACGTTCGAAATAAGCCTAATATTGAATATTTTTTGATGTAATTATTTTATTATATACTATATATAGTACGATTATATGAAGCCAAAACATTGTTTATGAATAGCTATCGACATTTGGAGAAATTACATTTTAGCCTCAAAATACTGTTCATGAACATATTTATTCACTTTATACCTTTTAGTTTTCTATATTTCATTTCCGTTTTAGTCATATATCGTATATTGACTGAAATATGTTAAAGTGTAGGTAGCTACTGTTTATTAACAATCTTTGGACTTCCTGGTAATTGTTAGTATTATTAAAATCTCCTAAAATTAAATTTTTTGATTTTTTGATTTCTTAATTCTTTTCATTTATTATATTAAACCTTTCGTTTGACAACATTTGTACAAACTTTATGTTTCAAATAAATCTATGTTGCTACTTAATATCAAATCTATCACAGTTTATAACCCGTCACGAAATCCGGGCTCTTAATAGGTAACTTCCTTTAAAATATTGTTCACAACTACGAGCCTTTATAATATTAACAAAACTATCCGCAACGAAGCGCGGAACCCCTCGTGATATCTAAATGTTGAATGATGATGTTTCTATCTTTTCTTACTTTTAAACATCTTTTCCATATTTTTGACATAAAACTTGCCACATAACATTAGCGATTTTGCACGTAATAACAAGCTCAAAACATGGACATTCAAAATCGAAAAATAAAAGATTTTTTGACTTCAAAATTTAAGCAATTTAAAGCATTGTATTCTTCACCCTTAGATTCACTTTGTTAGACCATCCACAATGGGCCGGTAAGGGGAGCGGCAAGGATTCGGTACCGATTGACAAGGTCGTCAACACCATCGTGGTTGATTGGCAAAGAGTGAAATCGGCATGGCCATGCCGACTCCTTAGACTGCCCCACCCTATCCCACCCTCTCTCTCCTTTCTCTCTATCTCTCTCTTTCTCTCTCTTCTTTTTTTCTTTTTTCTTTTTTTATTAATTATTTAGATTGGTATGGGAGTCAAGACCATTGTGGTTGAATTGGTAAGGATTGCTAAGATAGTGGAAGCAGATGTGACGCTAATGACGTCATTTCGAGCTCAAAAGGCTTCAAAAAGACTTGTTTTTTTTTACTCTGTGTTCTCCAAACTCGTTTTACCAAGGAAATGAAGGGAAAGCGGAGGAATGTTTCAAGAAAACAATCACCATAGATTATAACCTGGGCCTAGGCCAAGAGGGAAATGGCCTAGGGCATCATCAAGTCCTCTCCAAATACTCGTAAGTGTTAGGAATTATGTGCAGAGTTGACAAACCAAGTGATTATATATCCAATGTTACGAGACACTTGAGGGTCACACCTGTGAGGACCTATAAGTCGAACAAGTTAGATGAAACCCCGAAATGGAGAGTTAGGGTTTATAATAGTATATTATAAATCAATTGGGTAATTACAGTCAGAATTACCAAAGTTGGAGGGTTATTAATTAATTAGGATATTATATATTTATTAGATAAATAAATATATAATAGTTAATTAATAAGGTTTTTATATATATTAGATAAATATATAAATCATAATTATCGTATGCAAATTCTTTTCCAGCTAATTAAAAGGAAAAAAGATTAGAGATAATTATAAAAGGAAACTGAATCTTATACAAACTGTATTTTTCCTCCATATAAATAAGGCTTATGGGTTAAGGAAAAATCTAAGCTATCAGCTAAGCAAAATCAGTTTATCAGTTTCCTCCCTCTCCCTCTCTCTCCATCGGCGCCGATCACCCCCCCCCCCCCCCCAGGTCGGATTCCAGTTTCGGTTGTTCGGGTTTTCATACAGTTCAACTAGAAGGACGTTCGTTGGTCGATCACCGGTGGACTATCGTCAAGCAATCCAGGTAAATTGATCTAACCTAAACATTAGGTTTAGAACTATAAACGATTAAAGATCATTAGGCTTTAATGGGTTTTTAGCTTTTATCGCTTCCGCACAAATAAGATCGAAAACAGCGTGTTTTTGATCGCGTAGGTTTTATCAGTTTGATTAACCTATGAGATATATCAAACCAGCGAGGTTCGATAGATCTGAGATAATCCTCGAGTCCGTTTGATCCGAGGATACCCACAAAAACCCAACAGTGGTATCAGAGCCATTGTTAATAATCGTTTTAGTTTTATCAGATTTATCTGCTTACATGTGATCCGTTAAAATTGTTATTTAACAAGTTTAAAAATCTGATTTTTTATAAGATCTGTTATTTTAATTGGTTCATTATCATCATGTAAACACCAAACCAATGATCGGCGGTGGAACGGCGGCAGCTAGCCTACCAGACCGCCAGGCCGATCACCGGTTACGAAAAACAAACCAAGCACCAAACGAGACCACCAGATCGGTGGCATCGGCCGCTACCACAGACCACCAAGCCGCACCACCAGTTTGGTGGTGGCGGCGTTGACCGTCGAATGAAAACCACAGGACCGGAACCACCAGATACGGTGGTGGCGGTGATTGATGGTGGCCACAAACCGCAACCACCAGCGAGGTGGTAGCGCTGCCTGTTGGCAACCACGGCTGCCACGTCGAAAACGACATACCACCGTGACCGGTGGTGGTGACGGCTGAGGCCAGAGACGCCACAGATGGTGGTGACGAATGGCGGCGATCGAGGCCGTTTGCCTCTTCTGAATGAAACGTGGTGGTGGCGGCGGCTATGGCCGTCGTTGCCGGACGAACCACGAACCACCAAGCCGTCCGCCGGCTGCCTTGCGGCCTCGCCGGGCGGCGGCTGTTTTTATTTTCAATTACCGGCCAAACCGCAGTTAGCGGTGGCGGCAGACGCCCGGCCAAACCACCAAATTGATGGTGACAGGCGGCAATTGGTGGTGGCCACAACCGCACTTAGCGGCGACGGCGGTGGCGACTGATTGTCGTTACGAACCGTAGCTAGATAGCAATGGTGGCGGTCATCGATCGCCACCCACGGGTGGTGATTGACGGCGATGTTGTTTTAGGCCGACCGTGGACGACGAGGCCGAACCACCAGCTCGGTGATGACCGTCGATCAACGAACCGCGTCGAGCCCGTAGGCCAAACCGCGATCGACGCCAAGGCCAAACCACCACCGTGGTGGTGGCCGGCGATTTCAATAGTAGGAATTAAAGCCACTGCGGTGGCCAAACAAATCAAACCGCGCAAAGCGGTGGCGGAGGCTACCGTTTAAACCATTGCTGGCCAAAACCACCGTGTTGGTGGTGGCGGCGTTAATTCCAATCGCCAATCGGATCGCCACCAGATTGGTGGTGTTCGATGGCGTTGTGCGGTAATGATCACCAGCCGTAGATAAAATAGCCGGCCGCATCACATTCGATGGCGGCGAAGGCTGTTGATGATCAAACGGTCGGACGACCCTGATGGTGGCAATGGTGGCCGGCGGTCTCAAAAACTTTCGTAACACAAACAAGTCAGTCAAACTGACTGTCTAGGGTTTTTTTTGTTTTGGGCCAAATTCCCTTATCAGGCCCAAAGCCCAGTTCTTTGGACCAAGTTATGGCCCAAGAGGGGTTTATCAGTTTTCGGTTATTTTATCCAAATTAGTCGTATTAGAATAATTTTGTATAATGTTTTATCAAAACAATTTAAAGTTCACTTTTTTCAAGGATGATCATTCCAGTTTGATATAATTTTTGGATAAAAGGGAATTATTTTAGCTAATGAGTTTTATTTATAAAAGTGTATTTTATAAAATTAGATAAAACGATTTTTAGTCTAAAATATTGTTTTTGATTTATAAAACAGTTTGTTTTATGAATTAGTTAAAACCAAGTTTTGCGATAATTGAGACAAGATAATTTTAACGGATCCAGGTTTATTTCTCGTAATTATAATATTGTTTTTGTTATATTGCATATATATATAATTGCGTGATTGCTTGAGTTATATGTATATACATCTCAGTTTGAGTTTATATCTATCTATTATAGTATTTTGCCAACCTAGACCCTTGACATATTTGCGGGGAGGCCTGCGTGCCATTTACAACCCCTTATGTAATAATGACCTTAGGATAGAAATTTGTTTTATTCTTTCGGGATGACGAGGCCAGTGGGAGCTACTTCATCACTACCGGAGTACTAACAAAACATGGCGAGGCCAGTGGGAGCTACGCAAGTTTTGAAGCTTTTAGTAAAATAGGTCATTATTTGGTCCCTAGGAAACGTTGGCAAAAACTATAATTAGGTACTATGTGATTAATTATTGTTTAATTGCATGGTTGATTAATGTTTTGTGATATCTGCATGAACCAGTAGTTTTAAATAAAATTGTTAATTTAGAACTAGGTTGCATCACAAAAGAGTATATAGGTTTTAGTTTTCGACAAACTTTTCAAAACGATAGTTTTTGTTTTAAAACCTATAGATGATTGTTTTATATAAAAGGCAAAGTTGACAAAAACAGTTAGTTTTAATCAACTAGATGTGCTATTAAAACAGTTAGTTTTAATTAGCAAGCAATTTTAGAACGGTTGGTTTTAAAATTACGTGTATGTTTGAAACAGTTAGTTTAAAACATAAGTAGCCTTTATAACAATCAGTTTTTCAAAAGCCTGGAAGTAAAGTTTTTCAAAACCCCGAAAATCATAGATCAGTAGTGCAACCCATCTAGGGGCACCTTCGGCGTAAAGTACATAGGCGTTGTAAGTGATCACACATTCAACGTCTGTGTTCAAACTGAAGCTGAAGGGGTTACATAACTCTGCGAATTATCTCCGGGTGGTACCGGCCAGAGTATAGTGATCAGGTTCCCAAAATGGTGAGATCTGTTTTGGTACTATAATGTTCACCGGGTGGTACCGGGCCAAAAAGCACTAAGAGGGACTAAAACATGCACAGGTAGTTGCCATGGTCCCGAAAAGATCTAGGAATCATGTCAGCTAGACATGATTGGTAAAAGTCCTTACCTACCGAAATAAATACGGGTCTGGTGGAGCAAGAACATTACGCACATCAGGACGTATGAAATAAGGATCCTAGTCCAATAAATTGATCATTTAAGGGTTTATTGATATTTTATTGGAAATTAGTCTATTTACAGTTGCTAAGACCAAAAGTTTTATTTTGTGTAGATGGCAAGCACTGTTACCAGCACTAACAATCTTTCCCTCCGTTCTATCCTAGAGAAGGATAAACTGACCGGCCCCTAACTTTCTCGACTGGGAGCGCAATCTGATGATTGTGCTCAGACATGAGAGAAAGTGGTATGTGCTTGAAGAGCCACTTGGGGAGGCACCTCCGGCAAACGCTCCGGCCGCTGCCAGAAATGCCCACAAGAAGCACTCGGATGATCTCCTTGATGTCGCCTGTCTGATGTTAGCAACTATGAGCCCAGATCTGCAAGCAGGGCTCATAAATACAAATGCTTATGACATGATCCGCCAGCTGAGGGACATGTTTCAGACTCAGGCTCGTACAGAACGCTACGATGCCACCAAAGCATTCAATGAATGCAAGATGGTAAAAGGGACATCAGTAAGTGACCATGTCATGAAAATGAAACGGCACTTAGATCATCTGGAGAGGCTTGGTCATCCTGTTCCGTTGCAGCTAGCAACAGACACCATACTCAATTCACTGTCAGAAGACTACAGGCCCTTCGTAGTCAATTATAATATGAATAACATGGAGAAAACAATAGCAGAGTTGCACTCCATGCTTAAGACAGCTGAACTGAATATGGGGAACAAGAACAAGACCAAGGATGTCTTGATGGTGAAAGACGGAGGGGTTAAAAAGAAAAATGGGCAAGCTAGCACCAGTTAAGGAAAAGGACCAGTCCAGGCCATCCAGAGTGCACCCAAGAAAGGCAAAGGCAAGGGCAAGGGCAAGAAGGTTAAGCCAAACAAAGCTAGGACCGAGAATCGCTGCTTCATATGCAATGAGATCGGTCATTGGAGGCAAAACTGCCCTAAGCGTCATGAAGCAGGTATATAAACCTCAGAAAATTTATGATTGCTTTATTTTGTCACTTCTTACTTGTAAGTTTACAAGTATACTGATACCTAGAGCAAATGATTGTTGCAGGAGGTCAGAAATGAAGTGAAGTGCCCAGGAGTTGCTGAGGATCTTAAGTACAAGATGATTTAAGTCAAGACATTTTTGAATTTATAGTTTTAAAACAGTTATTTTTGGGGTTTGTGTTTTAAACAGTTCTTGGATAATTATACTTTATAATTTAATGGTTATATTTTCAAAAGTTATTGTCTTGACATTGAGATATCTGTTTGTGCTTAGTATTCTTAAATCAGTAAGATCCTAGTTGATTGCCTGTTATAATTACTTTAATACAATTGAAGTAATTTGTATATAAAAAAAAACTAACAAAACACAAGGAATTCCATAGGAATGTGATTTGAGAATAAAACATTTATAATAGTTTTGTGATCAAAAAGGAGAATTTAGAATATTAACTCAGATGGCGTTAATAACAACATTTATAAAACTAGAAAGATTCCAAGTTCTGGAATTAGGATTTGACCAAATCCAGTTAAGTTTTATAAAAGAAATTCTCAAGAATTAACTAATCAAGTTTGATCAAGTTTTATTCAAATGTTTTAAAATGAGAACTTAGGATATTAACTCAAATAGTGTTAATAACAGTATTTATAAAACTAGAAAGATTCCAAGATTTGGAATTAGGATTTGACCGAATCCAGTTAAGTTTCATAAAAGGAAAATTCTCAAGGTTTATTACTTGAAATTAGAATTGACTAGTCAAAGTTTTGACTAAGTCAATAGTAAATTTTAAGTAATAGTTAGTTTTTATACAAGTAAGTGGGAGCCCAATTTATTCTCTATCTAGTCAGAGATAAAGAATAAAAGATATAATTATTGATATATCTCGGAATTCATAAATCCAGGTAGGATAAGAATTCATAAGATATAATTTACCCTTTTAGTCAAAAGGATAAAAGTTTCAAGATCCATGAAACAAAGGTCGTGACTGACTTAAAAAATCAATAATTGAAGTGTTGAATTAAAATATATAGCATTCCAGTAGATTTGCCAGGAATGCAAATGGAATCTGATTTCAGGTAGAAATCATTCATCTACACAGCAACTAAGGAAAGTTGCAGTCCTTCATATTCAGGAACTGGAAGTTAGTCCAGGTCTCCGAGTTCACGGAATATGATAAAAGACTAGTTATTGTTTTAAGAAGTGTTTGCAGAACAATAATTAGCAGATACAAGTAGATCGTATGAACAGACTTGTATTTTTGGTTATCACTTTGATTAAAATGGTAAACTTTAATCAAAGGGTTTAAAACTGAAGGTAGGTGATACTTCATTTTAGACCAGTATTTAACAAATGTTAAATAGATAAGATGAAAGTTGTTAAAAGAAAAAACATTCAATCTTGTTATTATTACAGCGTGTAATATGGACTATACAAGATTGATTTCTTTATCACTTTCACATTTTTGCATGTTTTTAATATATCCAGGAATGAAATCAGTCTCCGTTTTTCATTCAAAATCTGTCCGTGACAACTTATCATTGTGGGAGCATGATAAGGTGTTAAAGTCATTGTGAACTTTTAGGTAGTTATGATCAGTTGCTGAGTAACAGCTACAAGTGTTGTAGACTAAAAGTTGCACAGATATTTGATAGAGTAGCAAATATCGGACGTGATCCCGGTTGAGATTACTTCTTGGAAACAGTCATAAGTAAATCTCACAGTGGTTGTCCCTATCACCTGAGGTATCTGATTTGATATCATGAGGACTACTGAATTCTTAGTGCATTCAACCGCTACGCCGTAACAGGGTGGCTATAAAGGGTGTAACTAGATTCAGCGGAAGCCGTGGTGTCAAAGGCAGATATGCAAGATGGGATTTGCACCTCTTCTCAGAAGAGAGATATTTCTGGGCCCATCTTGACTGACTAAGTATACTGATGAAGTGCATGGCCATGCCCAAACGAACTGATTAGTTCTTTGTCGTTTACCTATCAGTGAAAGTCAGATAATCAAGAGAACAGAATCTTGAGTATTTAGAGTTGACACTTTCCAAGCTCATACTCACAGATGAAATATCGCGATGCAAAGGGAAAAGCCAAGATGTACCCAATCAATGAACAGTAGTTTCATAGATACCAATTCCTCACGGAATGTTTATATCACCAGTCTGGGTATAAGAGTTCTTGTAACCTGGTCAGCCTAAGTGCCTGTCTAGGGGCCTCCTTAGGTCCGTATAGTCAAAGGTGGTGTTGCCAACTTGCACAAGTGGGAGTCTGTTAGGAATTATGTGCAGAGTTGACAAACCAAGTGATTATATATCCAATGTTACGAGACACTTGAGGGTCACACCTGTGAGGACCTATAAGTCGAACAAGTTAGATGAAACCCCGAAATGGAGAGTTGGGGTTTATAATAGTATATTATAAATCAATTGGGTAATTACAGTCAGAATTACCAAAGTTGGAGGGTTATTAATTAATTAGGATATTATATATTTATTAGATAAATAAATATATAATAGTTAATTAATAAGGTTTTTATATATATTAGATTAATATATAAATCATAATTATCGTATGCAAATTCTTTTACAGCTAATTAAAAGGAAAAAGGATTAGAGATAATTATAAAAGGAAACTGAATCTTATACAAACTGTATTTTTCCTCCATATAAATAAGGCTTATGGGTTAAGGAAAAATCTAAGCTATCAGCTAAGCAAAATCAGTTTATCAGTTTCCTCCCTCTCCCTCTCTCTCCATCGGCGCCGATCACCCCCCCAGGTCGGATTCCAGTTTCGGTTGTTCGGGTTTTCATACAGTTCAACTAGAAGGACGTTCGTTGGTCGATCACCGGTGGACTATCGTCAAGCAATCCAGGTAAATTGATCTAACCTAAACATTAGGTTTAGAACTATAAACGATTAAAGATCATTAGGCTTTAATGGGTTTTTAGCTTTTATCGCTTCCGCACAAATAAGATCGAAAACAGCGTGTTTTTGATCGCGTAGGTTTTATCAGTTTGATTAACCTATGAGATATATCAAACCAGCGAGGTTCGATAGATCTGAGATAATCCTCGAGTCCGTTTGATCCGAGGATACCCACAAAAACCCAACAGTAAGTTGTAAGTAGGTTCAATTTAGACTTTTTGGGCCAATTTTTTATCGTTATGCATCATTCACTGGCCCGCTCATCTACCCAAACACAATTATATTTTCTCAGCCTATTTTCTTTCCCGATACAGAAGTCCACCTTCAATTAATTGCCTAATCGATCATACGAAACAACTTAAGGCTACTGCGAAACTCCAAACGAATGAAAAAAATTGTCAAATCGATCATACAGAACGTCAACCATTAAATGCTTGAACGATTTTGACTCACCTGCCTACCTTCGACGTAGGGGTGTATTTTATGTTTTATTACACAGGGTTTTGGTTTATGTTTCCTCCGTTGTATACTTTTTATTTTAATTAAGATCCAACATAAGGGGTTTCGTTTATGTCCCTCGTTGTTTTTTTGGTTTTTTGTTTACATAATAAAAGGGCATTTTTTTGGCCATTAGCCATGGGCATCCGAAATCTCAGGACCGGCCCTGAAAATAGTGGCTTATCATGTTTAAATATAATAAACACCATAGATTGTTGTAGGATTGATCCAGGGCTAAAATCCAACTCTGCGGGAATACAAGTCATCCATGAAAGGATTATGTGCAAGACAGTAACGTGGTTTACCGTGTCCATTGTTATAAGGCACTAGTGGGTCACACTGCTACACACTAAATTAGAGATACTCAAGGATTATCTAGTTGTGTGAAATAATTAATTAAGTATAATTAATTATTAGAGAGAAAATAAATAATAATGTTTATTTATTATTTATGGAAATTAATTAATAGTTAAATTAATTAATTAAAGGGTTATTTAAGTTTGATTAAAAGGCTTGCGGGCTTTCAATTAAACGGGCTTTTTAGTTGATTAGGGTTACCATAATTAAGTCTATAAATATATGGTAAACCTAATAGGTTATTCATTCATTCTATTCATTAGTTGCTTAGCCAAAAAGAAAAGCCTGAAAAACCCTCTCATTCTCTCTCTCTCTCTCATCGTCGATTACACACACACATACACAAATCCGTTTGATTTGTGTATCGGGATAATTCTGTACGCGGTCTAGCAGCTGATCTCTCGAGGTGCAGTAGTGGTGTACTCCCCGTTAGCAATCCAGACGCCAATTTTCGTAATCCTCATAAGGTATAAACCCTAAACCCTCTTGATATTGTATCTAAACGGTTTAGGATGGATCTCATGGTTTGGGGAATTGTTTTTCCGCTATGCGATTGTTTTATCACATAAATTCCCAACAGTGGTATCAGAGCCACTTCCTAAACGCTTAGATCTGGTTTTATTGTTTGCGATAAACTGTTAAGTTTTTGATTGAGGTTAGTTAAAAATTCTTGATTTTTATCAGTGTAGTTTAAAAATCGGATTTTTATCGAAAGCACGAAACCGCGATCATCGGTGGTGGAATCACGGCCGTTTGCCGGTCGAAACCACCAAGCCAAAACCGATCGTCGGCCACCACGACGGTGGTAGCGGCGTCGGTCCGGCTGTTCGCCGTGCCACGCGATGGCGTCGGGCTGATGATCGAGATCGAGCGGCGGTTGCGGTGGCTTTGGCCATCGTGGCCGATCGCTAAGGTGACGGGGGCGGTGGTGGCGGCGGCCCTTGCCGTCATCGCCGGAAGAACCGCGAACCACCAAGCCAAACTGTGGCTGCCTTGCGGCCTCGCCGAGCGGTGGCGGTGGTTGTTTTGTTATCGCCGAAACCGTCGACGACGGTGGTGGGGTTAATCGCTGCCGCTGTTGTCGATTGGAGGTGGCGGTGGTTGTTTTGTTATCGCCGAAACCACCGACGACGGTGGTGGCGTTAATCGCTGCCGCTGTTGTCGATTGGAGGTGGCGGTGGTGCGGTTGTTATCCACGCCAAGCCGCCGGCTGCCTAGCGGCCACGCCGGGCGGCGGCGGTGGACGATTGTTGTTGCAAAACCGCCGACGGCGGTGGTGGCCCTTTTGGTTGCTGCTGCTGTCGGTAGGGGTGGCAGCGGCTGTTGCCGTCGTCGCTGAACGGACCGCGGACCACCAGCCGACCGCCGGCTGCCTTACGGCCACGCCAAGCGGCGGACGTGGTTGTTTGTTTTCGCCGATCACGAGCCGCACCACCAATCGGTGGTGACGGCGTTGGTTGTATGCCACGCACGACAGTGGTGGCAATCGAGCCGCTGCCGTCGTTGCGATCACGGTGGCGATGATCAATTCGATCAGCGGCGACGGTGGCCTGGCTACCGTTGTCGTCGATTACCGGTAGTGGCGATGATGACCGTTTGTTACTATTGTTACTATCGGTGGTGGTAACAGATAGGGTTTCGTGCTAATAGGGTTAAATTTTAGCCAGATAGGCTAAATCCCGGATAAAATTAATTTTGATAAATATTTTGTAAGATTAAAATTAATTTTGGTAATTATAAAACCTGTTTGAGTTTTATAATTCAGTAAAAACCTCGTTTATTAGGTTTTGTTATATTTCTGTCTTATTTGAAATATATGTGTTGCGGTTGTCATAGCTAAGCCCCGGACCTTTTGGTTGTGTTTTTCCCTTTATTTTAAATTCTATCTTTGGTAAGGGAGGTCTGCGTGCCGTTTACAACCCTTTTATTGTAATTTTATTTTATAAATTATTTAAATTAACTAAAGACGGAGGTGACCTGAAGACGGTGCTTGGAGACACAACCGAGGATGTCGGAGCCAGTGGGAGCGTCTTTCCTTCATGCCTTGTGTGTTGTTCATCACTTAGGTTTGAGACCGTCAGTTTTAGTGTTGGCTCACTAAACTGACATTAGTTAGGGCAATGCTATGACATAGTGTTCTTACGTTTTATAAATGCGTGGTTGTGATAAAACGTATCTTTCAAAATCTAATGAATAGAATTGTAAAAAAAAACCTAGAGGTTCGATTAAAGAGTGTTTTTCGAAGCAGTTTTTAAAATTAAGGTTTTTTGAAATTAAAACTGGCTAAAAACCCCTTAGGTTTAAAAATCTTAGATCACGTGAGTGCGATCCACTTAGGGACCCTTTTGGCGTAAGGTACGTAGGGTGTCAGAAGAGAACAAGCCTTGGGCACCCACGTTCAAACCCCAAGTTGAAAGGGGTTTGATAAGTACAACCCAGTCCCGAGTGGTGCGATCTATTTTGGTTTTGTAACAATTTACTGTGTCGTATCGGGCCAAAGTGCACTAGAAGGACTAAATATGCACGAATGTAATATTCGATGTCCCGACGTTTTAGAAGTCGTATTTTCGTTTTAAAATGCGATTGGTATAAGAGGTTACCTATCAGAAATAGCATGGGTCGGTTTGTGTGATCAAGCCGCTTACCGACACATGTGAAATATGAATTCTAGTCTAATAAACTTATTTTACTAAGGGTAATAATTTTATTAGAAGTTTTATAATCAAATAAACTAAATCGGAATTTATTCTTTATGTAGATGTCTTATACTACCGTTCCGTTTTATTCACCTGAGGAATCAGAATCACTTCGCCTGATCATGGGAAAGTGGAAGCTTACGGGCCAAAACTATCCAGTTTGGAAGTTGCATCTTGATAATGTCTTGCGGGCCCAGGATAAGCTTTATGTGATCAATAAACCACTGTCACGACCTAAAAGCAATGCCCCTGAAGAGGAATTTGCTGAGTACTTCAGATTTATGGCCGATGAATCTGACGTGATGTCTATTCTGTCTTTCTCTGCTTCCCCCGAGTACACGGTCGATCTCAGAGTTAAGTTTTGCCATGAGGTCGTGAAGAGTATAGAAGACCAGGTCGGTTTCTATAAGAATAGTGGAAAGTATTTGATCATGAAAGAAATCTTTTCACTGAAGCTGAAGAGAGGCCAATCAGTTAAAGATCATCTCCTAGAGATAAGGAGACTCTTTAAGTGATTGTCACGTCTTGGATACAAGATGACTCAAAAAGAGCTCGTGTATCTGATGTGGTTCTCACTCCCGAAGGAGATTCGTGTCACAGCTAGTGGATACATGGGAGAACCCAGAATGGACGTGGCAAAGGTTCATGAGGACATTTTGGACAGTCTGGAGCCGAAAGAAGCAAGTGCTGAATTCATGGACACTACTGATTGGATTGATGAGCTGGGAGATCTAAGTTGCCCAGAATGTGGTAGCCAAGATATCTGTGTCCACTCATTCAACGCTGGCCAGATGGACATCGGTCTACCCGATACGCTAGGTATCTTTATGATAGATTGTTTGATCACTTCTTATGAATCATGGGTACTTGATACAGGAAGTGGTAACCACATTTGTAATCATTTACAGGGATTCAATAGAAGGGAGACCTTAAGGAAGGATCATTCGGACCTGTGAGTCGGTGAAGGCACGATGCTTGTAGCTGAAGCCGTAGGATCTTACAGTCTTAGTTTACCCTCGGGTCTAGTTTTGGAACTCGATACGTGTTACTATGTTCCTAAGATGATCAAAAATATTCTTTCTTTTGATTTATTGATAGACCAAGGTTTTTATTATAAATATGATTATAAAATGATTTCTTGCTTTAAAAATGACATGTTTTATTTCAAAGCAACTCCTTCGAATGGTCTATACATAATTAATCTTCAAGAAATTAATAATGAAATCTATCATATAAGTAAACGATCCAAAGATATCGAGGATCAAACTTACCTCTGGCATTGTCGGCTTGGACATATAAACAAGAAACGCGTAGAACTACTCCAGAAAGGAGGACTTCTAGGTACTTTTGACTTTAAGCCATTTAGTAATTGCGAATCTTGTTTTTCGGGCAAAATGACAAAGCACCCTTTCAATAAAGACAATGAAAGGGCCAATGACTTGTTAGAGATCATACATACAGATGTGTGTGGACCTTTTAGTCATGAGGCAAGAGGAGGATACCAGTACTTCATTACCTTCACTGACGATTTCAGTAGGTATGGATATGTCTACCTAATATGACATAAGTCTGAAACTTTCGAGAAATTCAAAGAGTTTCAGAGTGAAGTACAGAATCAACTTGATAGGAAGATCAAGTTCTTGAGGTCAGACCGTGGTGGGGAATATCTTAGCCTGGAATTTGACAGTCATTTGAGAGAATGTGGGATTGTTTCACAACTCACCCCTCCGTATACACCACAGATGAATGGTGTGTCAGAAAGGAGGAATCGTACCCTGCTTGACATGGTACGATCAATGATGTGTCGTTCCACGTTACCAGTATCATTCTGGGGACATGCGCTCGAAACAGCAGCAAACATACTGAACAAAGTGCCAACTAAATCGGTAGAAAAGACTCCATATGAACTATGGATAGGCAAGAAGCCCAAGTTGTCTTTTCTGAACATTTAGGGTTGCGAGGTATACGTTAAGCGTACAACCTCGGAGAAACTCAAACCCAAATCAGACAAGTGTATCTTTGTAGGCTATCCCAAGAACTCAATGGGATACTACTTCTACAATCCTAGCGAGAACAAAGTATTTGTGGCTCGCAATGGAGAATTTTTGGAGGAGAAGTTTCTCAATCAAGAGAATACCAGGAATGATATAGACCTACAGATAGTAGATGAAGATACACTTGTACCGATTGTTGAGCCAATCACTCAACAAGACAATGTTGAGACTCAACCGGAAACGGCTGAGGAAGTGCAAACACAGGACCTTCGCAGATCCACTAGGATAAGGCAAGAACCAGATAGGTATCTTGGATTTCTAGTCTCCCAGGACGGAGGAGACCTAAATGAGCCTACATCCTATGGAGAAGCTGTATCAGGCAGTGAGTCTGAACAATGGCAGGAGGCCATGAAGGCAGAGGTGCAGTCCATGTACGACAACCAAGTCTGGGAGTTGACGGATTTACCCCAGCACTGTAGGGCTGTTGGGCGTAAATGGGTTTTCAAGAAAAAAACAGACATGGACGGAAATGTGCACACTTTTAAGGCTAGACTGGTCGCGAAAGGTTTCACGCAAACTCATGGTATCGACTGTGGTGAAACTTTCTCGCCAGTAGCTATGTTAAAGTCCATTAGGATTCTGATGGCCATCTCAGCGTATTTCAACTATGAGATTTGGCAAATAGATGTCAAGACAGCCTTCCTAAACTGGAAGTTAACAGAGGATGTCTACATGCAACAACCGAAAGGTTTTGTAGATCCAAAGAATCCTAATAAAGTGTGCAAGTTGCTAAAATCCATATATGGATTAAAGCAGGCATCCAGAAGCTGGAACTTACACTTTGATGAGCGAATCAAAGAGTTTGGTTTTACCAAAAGTGAGTTTGAGCCATGTGTTTACACTGAGTTCAGTGGGAGCGTAGTAACCTTCTTGGTCTTATATGTAGATGATATTCTACCCATTGGAAATGACATACCAACTTTACAGAGTGTTAAAGCTTGGTTAAGCAAATGTTTCCAAATGAAAGACCTTGGAGAAGCCACATATCTACTTGGTATAAAGATCTACAGAAATAGATCTAGGCGGCTTATCGGACTAAGTCAAGGTACATACATTGATAAAGTCCTGAAGCGATTCAGGATGGATGAGTCCAAGAAAGGATTTATCCCGATGCAGCATGGTATAGTGCTAAGTAAAGCACAGTGTCCCAATTCTAGTCAAGATAAGGAGAAGATGAAATCGATACCATATGCTTCGGCAATTGGGTCAATTATGTATGCCATGTTATGTACCAGGCCCGATGTTGCTTACTCAGTAAGTGTTACGAGCAGATACCAGCAGAACCCAGGTGAAGCCCATTGGGTGGATGTCAAGAACATTCTGAAGTACCCGAGGCGTACTAAAGAAATGTTCTTGGTCTTTGGAGGTTCTGAGGATGAGATTAGTGTCACTGGTTATTCAGACGCTAGTTTCCAGACCGACAGAGACGATTACAGATCACAGTCAGGGTACGATTTTACCCTAAACGGAGGTGCGATCTCGTGGAACAGCTCGAAGCAAGACACGATAGCAGACTCTACCACCGAAGCCGAGTACATTGCAGCTTCAGATGCAGCAAAGGAAGCGGTCTGGCTCAGGAACTTTATCACGGATCTAAGAGTCGTAGCCAGTGTCTCTAGACCAATGGATATTTACTGTGATAACTCTGGGGCTGTGGCGCAAGCTAAGGAGCCTAGAGAACATCACAAGTCGAGACATGTGCTACGGAAGTTTCACCTCATCCGAGAGATTATCGGAAGAGGAGATGTAAGGATATGCAAAATTCTGACGGACGATAATGTAGAAGATCAGCTGACAAAGCCGCTAGCTAGAGTAAAGCATGAGACACATGCTAATTCCATTAGGATGCAGTACCTGGATACTAGTAGCTAGTTTAGTTTTTGATTATCACTGTGGATTAATTTTGAGACTTTATATCATGTAAGTTTTATTATTTCATTGTGTGCTAGAAATAAGGAGGATTTTATTCATGATTGTCTCAAATTAACCAGTTTTAGCATATTTAATTATCCCTGATTTTATATACAAGTCTTGTAAGAAAAATCTAAAGTCCCGTAGCTACTTGTTAAGGTGGGAACCTTAGCAGGGTTGTAACGCTATTATGAGTGTTTGGTGATTTATTCAATGTGACGAATAAAAGCACAAGTGATGTGGCCAAACATTCATAGATACTCATCAGAGTGTTTGAGTATTGGAAGTGACCAGTTTCAAGTCTGCTCCATGGAGCCTATGTCATGAGCATTGACTTGATGATAGGTTGTCCTTAGACCTGAGATATTTGGTCTGGGAATGTGAGGACTGTTGTACTCTTAGCACGTTCTAACGCTACGCCGTAACAGGGTGGCCATACGGGGCGTGACTAGATGCAGCGGAAGCCATGTGACCAGATGCAGATAGTCAAGAAGGGATTTACACCTCTGTAAAAGGAGAGATATTTCCGGGCCCCTTGGCGATTGAGATTGGCAGAAATGCGTGGCCACGCTCGGATAGAATAACAGTTGTTATTTGGAAAGTTCCGTTACTGCAGGCAATCAAGATCAGAGTCAAGAAAACTTGAGTTTAAGATTGAAGTCCTCCGCTCCATGTCTAAAACTCACTTTAGAAATATCGCGTGTAAAAGGAATGAACCTGTGTACAATTATAGCGAGAATTGTTTCTCTGGATATAAGAGATCTTATAACCTGGTTATCCTAAGTGTCTGGCTAGGGACCTCCTTAGGCTAATGGTAACAGTTAGGTTACTTGTCTGGCACAAGTGGGAGTCTGAAAGGATTATGTGCAAAACAGTAACGTGGTTTACCGTATCCAATGTTATAAGGCACTAGTGGGTCACACTGCTACACACCAAATTAGAGATACTCAAGGATTATCTAGTTGTGTGAAATAATTAATTAAGTATAATTAATTATTAGAGAGAAAATAAATAATAATGTTTATTTATTATTTATGGAAATTAATTAATAGTTAAATTAATTAATTAAAGGGTTATTTAAGTTTGATTAAAAGGCTTGCGGGCTTTCAATTAAATGGGCTTTTTAGTTGATTAGGGTTACCATAATTAAGTCTATAAATATATGGTAAACCTAATAGGTTATTAATTCATTCTATTCATTAGTTGCTTAGCCAAAAAGAAAAGCCTGAAAAACCCTCTCAGTCTCTCTCTCTCTCCCATCGTCGATTACACACACACATATACAAATCCGTTTGATTTGTGTATCGGGATAATTTTGTACGCGGTCTAGCAGCTGATCTCTCGAGGTGTAGTAGTGGTGTACTCCCCGTTAGCAATCCAGACGCCAATTTTCGTAATCCTCATAAGGTATAAACCCTAAACCCTCTTGATATTGTATCTAAACGGTTTAGGATGGATCTCATGGTTTGGGGAATTGTTTTTCCGCTATGCGATTGTTTTATCGCATAAATTCCCAACAATCCATGCAGCTTAGTCTGTGAGTAGGTTACGTAACTCTTTGGATCTTCAGTATCAATCAATAACGATCTAGCTCCTTGACCTAGGTTACGATTGGGATCATGGTAACCGCTACTTGATTTTAAAACCTAATTTTCTAGGAGTTTTTCCCCATTTCTTCCCTCATCCATTTTCTCCTCCTTAAGAGATTTCTTGGAGCTTTGGTATTAGATTTGGAGCATCTTGGGGCAAATTTATCTTTAAGACCCCAAATATTTGGTATTTGACAGCCTATCCTGGAGTTGGAAGGATTCTATGGATGAGTTTCGGTTGAAAGATCTTAAGTTGTTGAAGTGGTAGGTTTCTTGAATATTTTAAGCTCTATGTCAGTATCTTTATAGAATTCAAGCTTATGTTCGTTCGTGGTTAATTTCTAGACTTAGCTTGTTGTCTTGAGAGAACTTTACAAGATATTTGGTTGTGGCTTTTAAACATGGACGGACTTGCTTTGATGGCCGTGGTGACACGAGCCACAGTCTAATTTGTGTGCCGAAGGGTAAAATTTTCGAATTTTATAAAGGTGCAACCGTATTATTTTGGAGGGTGCCACCGTATCGTTTTCAAAACTTGTAAGTGTGCACCTAAAAACCAAAAACTTAATTCGAAATTGACAAAAAGAACCAAGAAGGCAAAAACTTCCCTCGGAATCAACCAAAAAAACCAAAAATATCACTTGAAATCAATCAAAAAACCCAAAAATTTTCTCATAATCAACCAAAAAAACCTGAAATTTTTTTCGAGATTAAACAAAAACCTAAAAATTCTCTCAAAGTCAACTAAAAAACCAAAAAAATTCTTTCGCAGTCAATCAAATAACCCAAAAAATTCTTTCAATTCAATAAAAATTTAAAAAAGCCCATTAAAATCAACCAAAAAATCGAACGGAAAAAATCTCTCGAAATCAACCAAAAACTTCTTATATGGTGCCACCGTTTGAAAACCGTCCTAGGTCTGTCCCTGCTTTTAAACCTTCATCATTGGAGGCCAGAGTTGGGTTTGGAATCTATATTTAACTTAACCTAGCAAAGTATATTTTAAGTTACTATTTGAAAGCTTAGTACATGCAAAAAATGTTCATTTTGCAGTCAGTCTTAAAGTATTTTTCTTGAGATTTATCCGATGGTGTTGGTTATTTGGTAAAATTGCATTATAATATATAACAATTTACAGGAAGTTATGAACAGTACTTTTATAATTGTGTACAACTTCAATCCCTATAGTTTGGTATATGTAATACTTTTAATCCTTGACTATTATGAACTTTTTTTTATCACACTAATCTTAGAGCTATGTACAACTTTAGTCTATGTAGTTTGATATATATAATACTTTTAGTTCTTGATTTTTATAAACTTTTTTTTCATCCCAATGATTTTTTTTTCTTCAATTTTCATCCTTCCATCTAAGTTTGTTAATTTGTGTGATTAACTCATCCAAATTTTTTTTGATTAAATTACATATTTGGTCTTTATATTTTTTATTCTCAAATTACATAACTCACATTTCGTTACTTTTTACTTTATTTATTTATTATTAAGAGATTTTGTTTTATTGGTTAATTATAAACTATTATAACTTTAATTAAAAAAATAATCAAATAATTTCATTTAACTATAGATAAGTACATGATATTTTTTTTCCAAAATTTTTGGTTAAAATCTCTTAAAATTAAACATTTTCATTTATTGATTTATTAAATCTTTTTATTTATTTTATTAAACTTTTCGTATGACAACACACGTACAAACTTTATGTTTCATATAAATGATAAAATCTATCACAGTTTATAACCCGGCGCGAAGCCCGGGCTTTTAAATAACTAGTTATGGTACATTTGATTTTATAAATCTTAAGAAGTGTTCGTCGTTGGGGTTTTTGGGCATTTTTTGTTTAAAAAAATCATAAAGGTCATTACTTTTATGATTTATTGCATAAATGAAAATTATTTAACGTTTAATGCATTTTTAATGTATTGATTTTATAAATAATTTAAAAACATTATGTGTTATAAAACATTTTGGATCCCGAAACTATATCATTTTCATTTGGGGATGGTTTATTCCAACATTGGTGGGGTTCATGGGCGGAACCACCCTTGGCCCTAAGGGTGACTCATAATCCTCATTTTTTGTATTTTTAAATACATAGTATTATGATGAGTTTTTATAAAAACTAACTTCGAGTTTTTAACTAAAGAATAGGCCGACCTTCAGCTAAAGTAACCTTACTTGACTTACCGTATGTCTTCGTAAATTTGATGGTATTTTATTTTATTATCTTTTAAGCAATGTCTTTCGCCTTTTGTAGTGTAGAATAAGGGAACGTTTATGAAGCGTTTACCCGTAAGAAAAAAACCTTTCTTACCTTATCATGTGACATTTTTGGCCATCAAATTGGCTTGTTGGTAAACGTCTTACCCAATAAACACTTCTGGAATAAGAATTCTATTTTTTATTTACTGGTTAAGACTTTCGGTCATTGTTATGCATCTTACAAGGTAAGATTCTTCACCCATTGCATTCTCAATCAGTAAGGTATACATATCGTAACCGCTTACCAGTAAATATTTAGTAAATTGTCCCTAAGTAAATATTAGTGTTCCATTTCATAATGAAACTACTTGGTTACATAAATTTTGTCTTACTGAACATTACTATCAATATAGAATCATTGTATATTTATTGTATTTTTAGAGTAAATTACAAATTTGGTCCCTGTGGTTTGCAAAAAAATTACGATTGTGGTCCCTGAACCCTAATTTTCATGATGCGGGTCCCTAAGGTTTCAATTTGGTTACGATGGGGGTCCCTCACCCTAACTGCCGTTTAAATTCCTCGGTTAAGCTTCCCACGTGCAATCTACGTGACGGGTATTCTAGTCATTTTAACACTTTATTTAATTGTTTTAAAATTGTACAAGTTTTATAACTATGTGTACAAATCCTTTAAGCATCTAAAAAACAAACAATTAAATATCCCCCACTGCCACCCACCCCTCCTTTTCATTTTCTTCCATGGTCGTCTTCTCCGGTGGCCATCCATCTCCGGCCACGACGAACCTGCAACTCCGACGGTCTCAATCTATCTGACGAACTCAAATCAAACCACATGCAGGACCTCATTTCTCGTGCCCCCTACCCCCACCTTCTTCATCTTCTTCATCTTCTTCATCTTCTTCTCTTCTTCTTCTTCTTCGTTTTTTGCCAACGACGACATGGACCACCAGTGAACTGTGAGATCTGAAACCACACCTTCGATGAAACTAGGGGGCGGTGGTGTTAGATCTGGTCAAATTAGGGGCGGCGGTGACGATGATGGGAGGTAGGTGGCTGCTGAAGGAGGTGCAAGGCGGTTGTGGAGGTGGGTTTCCGGTCGGATTTCTGCTTGATGGTGGTGATGGTCGTTGTGGGAGTTGGTGGTGGTCGTCATGGGTGTTGGCGGCGGTGGTGGTCTTGAAGTGGGTGTTAGTGGTGGCGGTGGTGGTGGGTGTTTGTGTTGGTGGATGTTAGTGGTGGTGGTTGTTGTAGGTGTTGGTGTTGGTGGTGGTGGGTGTTGGCGGTGTTGGTGGTGGTGGTTGTGGGTGGTGTTGGCAGTGGAGGAGGCAGGCGGCGGTGGTGCGGCTGGCGATGGAGAGAGGTTGGTGGTGATTGAGATCTAAACCATTCTAAAGAAGATGATGTGGGGTTGGTAGGTGTAAGGTCATTTTGTTCAACAGTAGGGATAGGGGGAGGGGGTAGGGGGTTGGACGTGTCGTAATCGTATAAATAAGATTTAATTTTAAATCTTAGGTCATTTTGTTCAACAATAAGGGTAAGGGGAGGGGGGAGGGGGTTGGCCGTGTCATAATTTTTTTAATCTTTTTTTTTTTTGCCGTTAAAAAAAAGATTTAATTTTAAATATTAAAAATTAAATACTAAATATTAAATATAAAAATATTATAAATAAAATTTAATTTTTAATGTAAAATGAATTTAATTATAAAATGACATAAATACCCCTGTCTTAACAGAGCTATTTAACGGCTGTTAGGGTCAGGAACCTTCATCGTAACCAAATTTAAACCTTATAGACTTGCATCATGAAAATTGGGATTCGAGGACCACGATTGTAATTTTTTGCAATACAAGGACCATATTTGTAATTTACTCATAAATCTATTAACTACTAACTAGTTCTAATTGGCCTGAAATTTTGTAATCCAAATAGCTTTAAACGACTATTAAACTAATTATCATTTGATTAATTTGTCATAAATTTGTAAAATAGTTCAATATTTTTTTTTAACGACGGTTCAATATAATAATTTGCATACTCTCTTTTTATTAAATAAATCAAAAGTTCAAGATTTATTTTTGATAAGCCAAAGCAAGGGATGAGCATCGTAACTGGATATTCGTATCTGAAACCAGAATCAATGTGATTGGTTCCGATTACGATTCCAAAAATACGGAACATATCATGACTGATCCTGGTTCTCATTTTTTTGGAAATTGCTAACCCTCAGGTACCCGTTAGAACCGGTTCCGTTATATTTTAATAAAAACAATTTTTTATGTTTATATGTTTAATTGAACAAAAACTGAAATTATTATTTTATTTTTTACGGTTACACTTACACAAATACCCACTTAACTTATTTATTCTCTTTTTCTTCATAACTTTCTTTATCATATTTATCATTTCAAGTTGTGTTTTTTTCCTTTTCATTTAAAAATATGATCGTAATTATTTATATAAGTATTAGCTTTTAATCTATCAGATAATTTTCATCCTTTGTAGTATTTGTTTCGTTACGTTAGAATTACATAATAACTAATAATTACTTTTTATAGCGCATAAAACAATAAAAAAATATTTAAACAATTAGACACCGGGTACCCGGTTTGGGGACCGAGACCGATTTCCAAATAAAAATAACCGGTGCAACCGATTCTGGTTCCTTCATCCTATGAACTGCCAGTTCCAATTCGGATTCCATAAATTTTAACCGGCTATCCGCCTTTGTTCACCCCTAAATTCTAAGCCTAAATTCATATAGAGTAAATTACATATTTGGTCCATGTGGTTTACACATAATTGCACTATTGGTCCTTATTTTAAAATAATTATGGATTTGGTCCCTATGGTTTACACTATATTACATTATCGGTCCCTATGGTTTACAATGTATTGCACTATTGGTCCTTGTGGTTTACAATGTATTGCACTATTGGTCTCTATTCTTAACACATTGATATCACATGGAGTTAGGGTTAGTGGACCAATAGTGTAATCTAATGTAAACCATAGGGACCAAATCTACAATTACTTTAAAATAGGGACCAATAGTACAATTAAGTGTAAACCATAGGAACTAAATATGTAATTTACTCATTAATATATTAAATGTCATGCCTAATAAAGCAAATCTCATATGTCTAAAAGCTAAATTGATATATATTAGTTACTTAGCCCAAGTAAATACATTTGATATGTTTATGGGCCAAACAATAATAAAAGAAAATTGCAAAACCATTAGCCCCAAAACCCGTCAATCTAGACTAGGGAATTAGAGATGGCCGAATAGGCCTATATGGTTAGATACCCTATAATCGACCTGGTGAGTGATCGGTTAAGGTATTCTGATATTTGCATAATTGGTTATAATCGATTATAACCGTAACTTATATTTTTTCAAAAATAGCAATTTTTTGACTTTTTTTCCAAATGTGTCCACTTCATTTGCACTTTAGCCAAGGGGTGAGCAAAAACCAAACCGCAAAGAAACGAGAAACCGAAAAACCAAATGGTTCGGTTTCGGTTTTGGTTTCAAAATAACCGAAGAATAACCAAACTGAAACTAGCGGTCAACCGAAAAACCGAATCGAACCGAATCGATATATTCTATTAATTTTTTTAATATATAAGAGTTATTTTGTTAACCACTCAAATTGTGTTAACCAATCTCCACCATAGATCAAATCAATCAACGATTGTGATTGAAATTAACTTTCCATAATTATCACCTCCACAATTATAGGATACAAATATTCAATTCAAATAACCGTTCATAATAATCACAACCAATTATTGGTTTTGATCTATGGTGGATATTGGTTAACACGGTTAACACAATTTAAGTGGTTAACAAAATAATTCTTCTCTATATATTCTAAATTTCACTCTCATCTTTCAAAAACTTTACGCTTCTTTCTTTAAAGTTTGGTGCCTCTAATTTTTTTAAACACTTCAAACCCTTCAAAAATTTAAAACACTTAATACACATGATGGTATAGATATTTAATTTTCGATTTTATATTATATTTTAATGAATTTATTTTTAATAATGTAAACATGGTTTTTGAACAGATTAAAGAAATTGACAAATTAAAAAAGATGGAAAACCGAACCATTTCAACCATTCGTTTTTAAAACCGATCGAACCGGAAAAAACTGAACCGCCAAAAAAAACCTGAAAACCGAACGGTTTGGATGTCCAAAAACCGAATAAGTTGTGTAATGTATGGGCTTACATATCAAGTTACAAAATGCAAAAACACAAACAATCAATTATATAATTTGTGATTTCGACTCGCATTCGTTTCTCGTGCATTCACAGATTGATGTAATTAATTTGAAAGTATAATAAAATGTATTTTTAAAGTGTTCTTAAGTGACCCCAATTTTTTTAAGTTTGTATAATTAATCCTAAACTTTACTAATAAAAAAGTTAGCCTTAACCGATTTTAACATGTTATATAACCGGTCAAAATTAACCGGTTACTATATAACTCGACCGGTTACCCTTCTTAACACCCCTAAGTGTAACCGATTATGGCTTAACCAGTCAAAGCTTTTATCGTTTTTAAGTGGCCCGTATTTGATTTTTGGCAGCCTCTAGCCTGGACCCAAGCCAAATCCGACCTACACTAGGTTCGCCTGCATGAGGTTTAACCCAAATATAGTCCCCTGACCCGACCCAATGGTTGTTGCTGATAACCATGTTTTTTAGTTGTTTGGTCTCCTTTCCACCATTTTCGTTGATTTTTCTTGCAAAAATTCTAGGAAATGACTTTCTTCAACCATAGTACAAGAGAATCAATGAGAACCATCAGTATTGTTTATTTGCTCATTAAAGGTTTGAATTTTAAACCTACTCGGAAATCAGTAAAAAATGCAAAAACCGAACATTCTAAACCAATACGAGGCATAAGCCTATTAAGGTTCTATACAGACTTAAAAATGAAGCTAACCACATACAGAAATCAAATTTTGATTGAGCATTTTACCTTAAATCGTTGATTTGGAATTTTGAAATTGGTTTTTTGACATATTTCAGAACTTGCCAATTTAGAATACATGGTTGGTTGAGAAATGAAAACTGAAAACGTAATGTTTTTGAGGAACCTTTTTAAGTGAGCCATAAAAGTAAAGCTTACAACGTGAAAAATAAGTATAACTAATACATGTGTATTTTTCATCGCGTCCATACTGCTAAAAACATTCAAACTGTAGATGAGACAGGACAAAGCCTTTTGGCTATTTTTTAGACTGGACTGGGCTGACAGACTACTCAAACCACAAAAAGGATCCAAAATTTGATTCAACCAATTTAACGATCTGACAGTTTTTTTAACACCCCAAAACATTGTCCTTTTAAGACCTCCCATGTTGGAACTTGAATTTTATTCCAATATACACAAGTTTTCACGAGAGTTTATTAATAGATACTTAAGCGGAGTTTTTAATAAGTTATTCACTTCTAACTTATTAACTTATATGAAACAATAAATCAAATTTTTTGGTTATTTTACATATATAAGCAATCACAACCTCCTCTTAAGAGCAACTTATCAACTTATTACGTTTTAGTATCACCATAAACTAATTCAAACACTTTTAATAAAACTCTTAACTTAAAACTACAATATTAGTCCTTGTTGTCTACGTAAATATTTGAAAATGGCCCCTAAACTTTAATAACTACATTTATCGTTCCTATTATTTTACATTTTGTTTTGAAAATAGTCCCTGATCACTAACTCTACTCTGTTAAATAGCATCGTTAAGTTAGAGATATTTATGTCTTTTTTTATCCTCGTTTTCTTATCTATTTTGGTCCTTTAAGTAAAAAAAATGATAAAAAGACATAAAATCTCTTACTTAATGAATGTACTTAACGAGGTTAGTGAACAAAAACTATTTTCAAATCAAAATGTAAAACATCAGAAATGATTAATGTAAATTATCGAAATCAAAGAATCACTTAGTTGAACCAGACTTTGCCACTCACCTTCATTCGAAAAAGAAAGAGGTGGTCTTGCCCTATCCTTTACAACTAGTAGCTTTCCTTCTTAGTAATGGTCAACATCGGACCCCGGCTATTTTTAGATATTCATGTAAACTAAAGGAACCAAAATTATAGTTTACTCTTAAAAAAACTACAGGAACCAAAATTATAGTTATTTGAGTAAATTACATATTTGATCTTTGTGATTTACTCGTTATTGCATTATTGGTTCTTCTTTCAAAATAATCATGGATTTGGTCCATGTGGTGTACATTTTCTTGCACTATTGGTCCATGTGGTTTACACTTTCTTGCACTGTTGGTCAATGTGGTTTACACTATATTGCACTGCTGGTCTATATGGGTTACACACTTACACTATATTGCACTGTTGATTTATGTGGGTTACACTATATTGCACTATCGGTCCATGTGGTATACACTATATTGCAGTGTTGGTCCATATGCTTAACAGACTAAAAGTTAGGGACGAAAACCAATAATGGAAGAAAATGTAAACCATAAGAACCAAATCCATACGTATTTCGAAAGAGGGACCTATAGTGTAATAAAAAGTAAAGGGACCAAATATGTAATTTATCCTAGTTATTTTAATGGAATGAAATTTAAATTTGTTTCATAATACACAAAAAGAAACCGGTATAACCTAATATCCAAATAACCTTTAACACTAAAAACGCCTCCATTGTTCCCCTTCTCTTCTCCAAAGTCGGCTCTCCAGTCTCCATTGCAGCTCTCTCCATCGCAGGTAACTCTCGATTTTATGGAACTTTCTCTTTGATTTCTGTTATATATGTTCTATATCTGTTCGATTTCTTCATCGATTCATGTTTTTGTTCGATTTATTCATGTTGAACTCTATGCTGTTTTTATGATAATTGTGTAACTTCATGCTCATACTTTGGAGTTTGGAGAGGAACTTTTTGTTAATTTTGTTTTGTTTCTCTTGTTGTTCTTATGTGTTTGTAGCTAAACCCTAGGGGATTGGTTTTGATTTTGTTGTTGTTGTTGTTAAATGTGTGTAGCTAGCTTCAATGGTTGTTAAAAGTAAAAAGTTGCTGAAGAAACCTAGCAGAAAGGAGGAAAGTAAGGAGTTTCTTTCTGTTAAGAGCAAAAAGAAAAATGATGTTTTGAGTGAGTCTGATATGGAAGATGAAGAAATGGAGGAACAACAAAGTGTTGATGGTGATGAAGGAGGGAGTTCTGGCTCTGATATGTCTTCAGATGGGGATGACACATTTGCTGGTGATGTTTTACAAGGCAGTGATGATGATGAAGGTATATTATTTCACTGAGTAATATACTTTAGTTGTTGAATTTTAGTGTTTTTAATAAGTATGTTTCAAAACTGGCTTTAAGAAAAATAAACAATTTTGGACTGAAGGGACTGTTTGTTAGCAGCTTAATGAGCTTAATGGGACTTATTGCTTATTCAGTCAGCTATACATGACTGTTTGGCAGTGGCTTAACGAGATGGAAAGTGACTTATTCATTAAGCTTCTAGAAAGGGAGCTTCATGCATAAAGTCAAGTTTTTTCCAATCGTGTTCCTCCGAATGAAAAACATGTTCCTTCCTTCTAGGACAAAATCCTCCTAAACAAAAATCTTCCCAATCTATATAGACAGATTAATCCACACAAACAACTTTATCCATATAACTTAATGGATAACCAACCAAACAGTTCCTAACAGAAAATATCTTTGATGGCAGACAATCTCCCACTTTGTTGTAATAATATATTGTTCTGAGGTTTTGGGTTGGTTGTATCTGTTTACAGAGAATGGGGGTTCAGGTTCTGATTCGGATTTGGATTCCGATGATTCCGATGTCGAGAAGAAATCCAGGGCTATTGATGATGAAAAGGAGAGAGAAGAAAAAGAGGCCCTAGATGAACTGCAGCTTAACATCAAAGAACAACCCGATGAGTTTCGATTGCCCACACAAGAGGTCTATTACTATCCTATCCTTGTTTGTGTATGTGTGCTTAAATGACGATATTGCTATTGAGCATTTACTTAAAAATGTTGGAATCTATGTATATATTATAGGAAATTGAAGAGGAGGCTCGTGGACCCCCTGATCTCACTGGTCTCAAACAAAGAATAAAAGAGGGTGGGTTTTGTGATATCATGAAACTTAATTTAATTTTCATTTATCTCCATGTGTGTTTTCACATATCAAATTACGTTGTCCAGTTGTCCGGGTGCTCTCCAATTTTGGTTCTTTGAGGCAAGAGGGAGCAACAAGAAAGCAGTACATAGAGCAACTTAAGTTGGATTTAGGATCATATTATGGCTACAATGAGTTCCTTATTTCTTCATTGGTTGAGGTGATAATCTTTATATTAATAAGTTCCACTTGGAAATTGATACTTGGCCAAGGTTTCAACTTTTTCTAATCTTACAACTTTTTCAGATGTTTCCACCTGTTGAACTTATGGAACTTATTGAAGCTTTTGAAAAGCCTCGTCCAATTACCCTTCGTACCAACACATTAAAGGTGGTACAAAGAGCTTATTTCTTGTTGTGATACTTTTTTTTACTTGATTGCCCCTACTCATTGTATTTGTACTCCACCTTTTGTTGACGATATAGACACGAAGAAGGGATTTAGCCGGTGTCTTGTTGAATAGAGGTATCAACTTAGATCCGCTAAGCAAGTGGTCGAAGGTAAGGATCGTTCATCATCTTTATTTTTGCAGAAATTATTGTTTATATTAATAATTGTGTCTTTTAACAATTCACAGGTTGGGTTGGTTGTTTATGATCATCAAGTGCCATATGGTGCAACCCCAGAATATATGGCTGGTCACTACATGGTATTTATATCTGAGTATATTTTAAGCTGGATTCTTTTTCTTTTTATTGTTGACTTTATTTTTGATATTCTATTATTTGATGGTCTTCAGGTGCAAAGTGCAAGCTCTTTCCTACCTGTAATGGCCCTCTCTCCTCAGGAGAAGGAAAGAATTGTTGACATGGCGTAAGTATCTAATGTTTCTTTATTATCTGTCTTAAACTATCTAAAATTTATGCCTTCTATCTCCAGTCTACAAAACTTATTACAATCTCTGTTTTGGCTCTTTTATATTCTTTACTTTTTACTTCCTGTTTAAATCTGTCTTGTTGAGCTAGTTCATTTGAGCTTATGACTAATCCCTTTTTAGTATTAGGTTGCAGATTTCAACGTATACATATTCCATAAACATTCACATTTCTTAAAAAATATTTTTCTTTTGTAGGGCCTCTCCTGGTGGTAAAACGACTTACATTGCAGCTCTCATGAAAAATACTGGTAACTCTTTATGCATTTACTTGATCTTTAGTCATTCAGATGCATATCTGATATATATGTTTGATATATGTTCATGGTTTCTTTGTGGATATTTATTTTTGTATATGGATACAAGCAAACCAACTTATTTCTAATTCCTGTGCCTTGGCTGTTGTAGTAACCGTGGTTTTGTTTTCCAATATTTCTTAGTGATATGTGTTGCATATGCATATTGTATATATAAATCATCTAAGCACTATGGCTGTCTCTATTTTGAGCCTTATGGGATTGTTATCAGGTATAATTTATGCTAATGAGATGAAGGAGCAGAGGCTTACCAAGTTAACATCAAATTTACAACGATTGGGTGTGACAAACACTGTAGTATGCAGCTATGATGGGAGGGAGGTTAGTTTTTCTAACTAATGTTTTTTTGCTCATTGTTATTCATTTTGAATTAATTTTTCATACATTTTATCTTTTCTTTTCTGAATTTAACTTCAGCTCCCAAAAGTTCTGGGACATAACACAGCCGATAGGGTCTTGTTGGATGCTCCTTGCAGTGGTACTGGGGTAAGCATTATTAAGCTGTATTTGCTCAACACTTGTTTGTACTTTTCAGTTAAATAAATAAGAAGGTTTTTTGTTTTAATCTGTACAGGTAATATCTAAAGATGAATCCGTGAAAACCTCTAAAAATGCTGTCGATGTACAGAACTGTTCACGTTTACAGAAGGTATCTATGAAGTAGATATATTGGACTTATGTGACTTAACAAGTGCTGTATATATATATGTTGTCAGAGAGTCTAGTATGAGAGCTTCATTTTTTATTATTATCTTTTCATTGATTTGCAGGAACTGATACTTGCAGCAATTGATATGGTGGATGCAAATTCAAAATCAGGCGGTTATGTGGTTTACTCAACATGCTCTATGATGGTTATTGAGGTATGGTTCTTGATGATGGTTATTGTACTAGATATTTAGAGAACCAAATTCATTTTCTTGTCGTTAATCTTGCAGAATGAAGATGTTATAGACTATGCACTCAAGAAGAGGGATGTGAAACTTGTGCCATGTGGATTGGACTTTGGTCGCCCAGGGTACTATCACTTCTTCTAATTTTATCATGAATGTATAATATATATGTTTGTATAACATAAGTCTAAAGATGAATCTGTGAAAATCTCTTAAAGATTGTGATCTCTGTGCGTGTAGGTTTGTTCGGTTTAGGGAGCGTCGGTTTCATCCATCATTGGAAAAAACAAGACGTTTCTATCCTCATGTCCATAACATGGATGGTTTTTTTGTGGCTAAGGTATGTGAGTCATCCTCAGAAACTGTGCTGAAACTGTGTGGTGGGTTATCATTTATTTAGTTTGAATTTGATATTGCAGTTGAAGAAAATGAGTAATTCAAAGGGAGTTCCAGCAGCTTCTGAAGTAGAAGTAGAAGAAGAAGAAGTGGTTGAAGAAGGTTCTGAAGAGAATCTTGAAGCAGAAATTCCTAAGCCTCAGATGAAGAAAAAAGAGATGTTGAAAAAAGCAGCAAATAATAATGGTTCTATTAAGAGAAAGAAGGAAGAAGAGAAACCACGCGAGAAGAGGAAGAAATTCAAACCACTTCCTAGAGAAGAGATCTCCAAAGCGAGGTACCTTTACTTCTCTTCTCTTAACAACCATCATATATCGTCTAAAAACTCAAACGGTTTTGAATGTTGAATTTGCCATATCTTTTATTTTGTTTGTCTGTCAAGAATTAAGATGTTTTTATAAGACCATATATACACCTGCTTAAACAATCCAATTATTTTTGAATGATTTTAAATACCCTTCCATGTTTATTTTAACTCGGTGGGATCATCCTTGGATTCATTCATTTATAATACCGTTGTCAAAAAGAAAACACAAAAACCTTTTTTTGACAAATATCTGAGAAGCTTTTCTACATTGCGTGAGTGGGTTTGTTTCGTTTAAGCAATAACAAGAATATTTCTAGTTTCATAATTCTTGGAGAGAAGGTTCACTAATAGGCTTAGGGAGAAGTAATTCTACTCATTCACATCCAGATTATGAA
Organism: Centaurea solstitialis; assembly: GCA_030169165.1. Taxonomy (NCBI): domain Eukaryota; kingdom Viridiplantae; phylum Streptophyta; class Magnoliopsida; order Asterales; family Asteraceae; genus Centaurea; species Centaurea solstitialis. The sequence goes on along the minus strand of CM058042.1, from coordinate 74,710,434 downwards.
TGTTTGGAATCCATATTATGCAAGGAGACATTGCTTTTGCTAATTAGAATTAAAGGGTGATATAAAGTTGGTCTTCCTCTTCACTCAGCGTATCCACAGTTACTGCATTCACACTAATTAGCAGTTCCAGCTCCATATCAAGGATATCGTCACTAGCATCCATATCGTCACTATACTTTATATACACAGATATGAAATATTGTTTGGTGTTTTTTTTGTATTTGTGCTTAACATGGCTACTTTTGCAGGGAAGAGAAGAGACAAGCTTTGAGAGAAGCCAAGAAGAAAGCAGAACCAAAATCTGCAACCAAGAAGAAAGCTAAGCCTGCCCTATGATCTGTTTTCGCACTTGCATTATCACATAATGCTTGCCGGGGCCAGAATTTTGGTTTTCAGTACCGAATTTGTTGTTAATGGGACGATAAGAAAAAAGCGTAGGTCTTTGTGGCTTGAAGGAGCAATTCATTTTCAACTTTTGAGTCGCAAATTTTGGTAGCTGATAATTTACTTCTTGCTGTTTATTTATTTGTGATAGAAATTTATATTCAGGTTATTGATTGTTGTTGTAACTGTGCATGCTCACTTTGATTATTTCGTTCAAGTTAACGATTTCAAAGTTGTTGACAGGGACTTAAATGGGTATAAGAAAACAAAGGGAGTGTTGAAATTGACCAAAATTAGGGCAGTGTTTTTGTCTTGGTAAAACTAGGTATTCATTATTTACCTTATTAGGTAACATTTTTTAAGTATTAACTAGCTTTTACTTAGACAAGCAAGAGTCTTCTTCCTTACTTAGGGTAACATCATAGGTTCATCTAGGCTTCGCCTAGACTACATCCTTGGCAATTTGGAACTGAAAGAAAATTCGGCCGTCTGAGACTAAGCCTGGTCACAAGATGTGCACGAAGGGATTCGACCTGGGGTGAATGGGATACCATTCACATTCCCGACATGCCTTACCGCTATGCCACAATCTTTGCTATTTCATCATCGAGTTTTCTAAAGGGTCTCTCCCGGTTGCTACCTTGAGTTCTTTTTATCACTACTTGTCTCTATCATAACGATGATTGTAAGTATCTTGTTGATAAGGTCAAAGTTAGGCTGAGTGATTAGCGTAACAAATCTCTTTCCCCTTTATCGATAGACCGCGACATACTTTTTTGGTCATTTTGTCTATGCAAATTTATTGGGCTTCTATCATATTAATAAGAAGATGGAGAAACTCATGTAGGTTTTTCTTTGGTGTCATAGTGAGATTAAACTTGGAAAAAGAGGGGTGGGTTTGGCATAAAGAGCCTTGCTAACTAGCTGTCTTCTTTTTCAGTTCATGATGTTTGGATCACCATTCAAACTAATGAGCCTGATTGAGTAACATCATATGGTTTGTTTTTTGCAGAATATTTCTAGACATGCTTTTGTTCTTTAGATTGCCATGAAACGTCTTAAGATGCATGACTTTGGTTTTGGGAAGCCGGAAGCGTACTCTAATATGTCTTGTGGGTTTTGTTAAAATGGGTTTGATTTTCATGATACTTTTTCTTTGAGTGCCTGCTTCAAATGGTGTTAGCTCAGTTGGATAGGTAACAGGTGTGAGGTGAAAGCCATACTACCAGGGTTCGAATCGCACGAGTGACATTTCTAAGATATTTAGACTTTGGATCTGGTCCTTTGGGCCAGGTTCGGGGCCGGTATGGGAGGATCCAGTCTATGAGATTCACTTCCCTGCTGGTCGGGTTCAACCATAGGTTGGGCCGTGTCGTAGCGGATTAGTGGGATTGCCCATTGGAGGCCCGATACCGCTGGAGCGTGTGTATGTTAACTTGCCATTCAAAAAAAGTGCCTGTTGATATTGTCTATCACCTTTTGCAAGAAAAAAATGATCGTATCTTCTAGAATAAGAGAAGAACGTATGATATGGTGGTAAAGACCATCTTTGATGATGTTCGGTCCAAGCTTCTCAGCTTGAATCTTAAGCAATTTCCCTTAATGCTGTTCGGGCTAGGCTTGTCTGTAACCTTCCCTAGTGGTTGGTCCGTCTTTGCTTCTTTCCCCATTTTTCTTCTTTTATTAATTTATTTCCCTTTAGGAGCCTTTTTTCTTCTTTTGGAGTTCTGGTGGATGTTGTTCGCCCCCACCCGAGCGTGTAATATGTCTTTTTATTGTTTATGGTTCTTTCTCTTGATTGGAGGGGTCTCCCTCCTCTCTCTCTCTCTCTCTATATATATATATATATATATCTCTATATATATGATAAACTTTTACCCAATACCCAAAAATTCTTACTTGATAAACTCAAGCATGCAGCATGGAAAAAGTTGAATTTGTTTAAATCAAAGGATCCTTCTCAAAAGCATCCTATAAAATCAGCTAATACGACGTTTTTTTTTGGAATGTTCTAAAAAAACTTATTATCACGCCTAAAAGCGTCCTATAAACTAATTGCAACGCTTTAAGATATGACGCTTTTGTGTTTGGTCCTATAAATTAGCGTCCTATAAAACACTCTATTAAGACGCTTTTTATTTCAGGCGTCCTATAAACTTAGTTTTGTTGTAGTATGTATTAAAATATTCATAAAACAAATTTTCATTGAATATATATTTTTTTTGAACGACAAAACATACTTTTATTTCACCAAATCAGACAAATATACATAGTTTGAAGCACCTAAACAGTACACAAGATCCCCATCGAAGTAATTTGTAGCCAAAGAATTAACCAAAGAGGAGCACATCTTAACCAAAGAGAAAAGACACAAGAACCAACACCATAGTTTGTGAGAGTCAAGCATAACAGCGATTCAGCAGCCCTACTTCTCCTCCTTGCTCGAGACTGCTCCCATCGACCGCAACCCCTCTTCACCGCCTTACATCATAGTAGGATTATCGAGCATTTCCATATTTCCATCATTTTGCATTTCCATTTTCTTTCGCATTCCTTATAATAAAATCAAAACCCTCCCTTGTTTTAAGGATTCTTTTAGATTAAAAAATCATTTCTCTTTCCTAAGCAATCATTTTTGAAGAGTTTTCTAAATTTAAAAAATTGAATACTCAATCTTTTATTTTATCCATTTTAAAGATGTTTTAAAAAATCTATTAAACAAAAATCTCTATTATAAACAAATTAGTGTAATTTTCATCGTGTATCATGAACAAAACGCCAATGATTATTTTTCATAATATATAAATTAAAATTAGGTAAAGAAAATATAGGAAGACAAAAGTTTTATTTATTTATTTATTTATTTATTTATTTATTTTTTCATATACACAATTTGCTTTTGTTTTATTTAAGTTGGATTGTTTTGTTATAATTAAAAAAGAAATAATTCTATAATAAAATTCGAATATTCCGCTGATGGCTAAATGTAAAAGTTACGTGCACCTCACGATATTCCGTATCACTTGGAGGAGCAGTCTAAAACAATTTCTTGGTAAGGAGTCAAAATAATATAATATTAATTTATACTTAAAAAATACAAGTGGTTTGATTACTTTTGATTTATATTATCATTATTATAATTATTATTTAATTAAAATATATTTTATTACTTTAAGAAATGAAAAAAATATTGAGTTGGTCATGTTGAATAAAATATTAAAATAGATCGATTGGTCGTTTTTTGGTATTGGTTAAATTTCTCCAACGATATATTATGTCTATAATTTAAAAAAGAAATTGCTATTGTGTTAAACGTTGCAAAATTTATATTGTTATTTGATGATAATATAGTAATACAAATTTAAGATCTTCTAACTATGTTAAGGAAAATTGAGTTTTTCTTTAATGAAATTATTAAAATATGTCCAATGTCATCATCTTGAAAATATGTTTTTAACTTCTACGTCTTTTACAAAAATACCAATATTTTCTAAATACGAAGTATGCTTGCTTAATTGAAAAATATACAAAATACTACTTTTTAAGGCCTTTTGAGTTTTGAGGATAATATCTATGATAGAGTTGTTTCACATAAAGTTGAATACATGCTTGTTTGATAAATCCATTTTGAATTTGTTTTCATGAGACTTGTTTTATTCCATGAAATTGGATAATAGCCTTTTTCAATGGTATGTGTTCAATTGATCAATTCTAAATAATGAATTTTAAAAGAGATGAAGACCTAGTTGTTTAAGTCAAACAGAACTTCTGAAAATACGTTAATGAGAAATTTGAAATCTAATTAAGAGAGTTAATTTTTTTTTCTTTTTTTAACAGCAACATAGTTTTATCAAAAACTAGCAAGATGTTGAGCAAACAATTACATACTTGAAATAGCAAGGAGAGGTTTATGAAGCCAACCTACCAAATTAATTATAATTTGTCTACTTCAATTATAAATCCAAAAATAAGCTTGAGTCGCAATCTTGTCAAATATATCCAGTTTCTTAGCTTGGTCTCGCCAAAAATGGTCACAGTTCCGAATGACCATATATACTAAAGCAGAGTGAGAATAACGGTTTGAAAGTGCACCTTCTCTCTTCTTCAACTGTAAATTGAAAAACCGTGTAATCCGAGTCGCATAGGAACTAAAAGTCAAGATATTCAAATGCCACCATCTACCAATTTGTCTCCAAATCTCCATTGCCAAAGAGCATGAAGAAAAATAATTAATGATCACAAGACTTGAAATCCACATCACATAGCGGACAAAGCAAAGAACTAACATCAATCTCTTTCCTATCCAAATTATCATGAGGACCTATCTTTTTTTAAACCCAAACACTAATCAAATATGTTAACTTTAATAGGAACTAACATGTTCCATCTAGTACCAATCGAGTCCACAACCAACAGTCTAGAATCAATGTAATTCCTTGTGATCCATCCAATGGCCACACCCATCGATCTTTTTGACGAGAAATCACAAATGACTGTAGTTTATCCTCAAGGCTGAAAATAGTCATTTTTTTGTCTCATTGTTCTTTATGACTGTAACCTACTTTCATCTTACTCGCTCTATCATACACATTCTTATTGATTCGTCGTCCAACAATGAACTTCAAAGAGATTATGACCAATGTTCTAAAATGCCCGAGGAAATAGTTGTCATAACGCACTGTGACACAAGCCTTACTGTCATAATCAATCATCACATGTAAATTAAGCATGTTTGCATGGTGTAATGTATGGTTTTTGAAATGCGACATTTGATTTTTCTGAACACTATTAATTTCCTAGTTTATTACCATTGACTTATTGAGAAACAATACATACATGCAAACATATGTTTTTATATATAACATTATTATATGAATTAGAAATTTGTCGTAATAAGTTATGCTTTGAAGAACACCGTGTTTCTTAAGGCATGAGGTTTGGATTCACCGCCACATTAGGGTCATGCTATTTAGAACCTTGATTATGACGTAGTTAATAAAAAAAATCCACTTATCATGTTTTTTGATATTAGAACTAATGTTCACTTGAATCACTCTATATACATTTTTGGGTTTATGACTTATTTGGGTAATCAACTATTTCATTTGTACTAATATTACCATCAAACTATTTTTTGTACTCAATATACCATTGAACTCTTGTTTTTTGTACTCATAATACCATTATGAGTGATAATAGCCCGTTTTTTTCTTACGTGGCATTTAAAATTATTAAAAAAAATGCTTATGTGGATATGTCGTGTGTTCCACGTGGATCTGACGTGTGTTTTTGACTTTTTATGAGTATTATTAGTATAAAAAGTCAATGTTATTATGAGTATAAAAATTAAAAAACACACGTCAGATCCACGTGGAACACACGTCATATCCACATAAGCATTTTTTTTAATAATTTTAAATGTCACGTAAGAAAAAAAACGGGCTATTACCACTCATAATGATATTATGAGTACAAAAAAAAGAGTTCAATGGTATATTGAGTTCAAAAAATAGTTTGATGGTAATATTAGTACAAATGGGATAGTTGGTTACCCAAATAAGTTATAAACCCTACATTTTTATTGACTCACTGTTCAGACTCACTTTCACACTTCTCAAATTAAACTCAACTTTTCACATGATAGTTTGCCTACATTAAACGTAACTTTATATTAATCTCTTTTAGTTAACCACCCATCCATCTAATTTTCGTCCAAAATTAACCATTCCAAAAAAATAAAATAAAAAATCTATATGTTTCTTAACTCTTTTATTAACTCAACTCCGATTTTTTATTAACTCGATCAATCTTTAAAGTATGAGTGCCAAAATTTTGCTTTATAGTATTTCGTACGTAACTACCTTTCTCATTCTTATTGTTTATTAAAATTTGTGAATTTTACCCTTATAGTTTCAAAATTACCTAATAACCTAGTTATTGGATGATAAGATAAGTGATAAGCTTGCTTAAGAGTGGTTACCAACAGACCTACTAATAAAATTTATATTTGATAAAAAACTATCTAATTAAGCATTTAAACTAACCAAAAAAGACATATTGGAGAAATAATTTTAAACAATATCTATTTATAATAAAAGAGTAACTGGCGAACACGTGTCGCGCTCTGGTGAGCCGAATTTCTATTTTTCCTGCCAAAACATGAACTTAGACACTTTTTTAGTCTAGATTCACTTTGCTTACTTGTCACTATTTGCCACATCATATGCATATGTGTCATGTGTCATATGTTGACACATGACACAGATTCAAAATTTAAAATTATTAAACTTTATTCTATTAAATATTAACTGATTTAAAATTTAAAATTATTAAACTTCATCAAAATTTAAAATTATTAAACTTTATTCTATTAAATATTAAACTCCAACCTATTAATTCAACTATTAAATATTAAACTCCATCCAAATAATTCAACTATAGATTCAAAATTTATTAAATATTCCTATTTTCATATAAAACTAATTAAAAATTATGTATTAATATAACAAACTTTATCTCATCCCATCTCTACCTCTTTACCCGTATTTTGGTGTTATCAGCAATGATAACTCAAGAGCTAATATAACACCACAATTCATATTTATAATATAAGTTTCCTGACATGATTTAATTTTTTTTAAGTATTCCGTGTATTACACGGGATCAAAACTAGTTTCATAATATAACCATAACATAATTCTAATAATATATTTAAGACAAAATTTTAATAATATAATGTATGGATTAATACAAACAAAAATGTTATTTTAAGTACAAGATCTTGAAATAATATGAGATAATCACATTTATATTGTATACTTAAATAAAAAGTTAGACATATAAAATAAGATTTTTAAAAGAAGGCCATTAATATAAAAAATAGCCAAAATATAGGGATTTTGGCGGCTATGCCCATAAGGGCACCCCACCTTTAATCTTATACTCATTTTCTCTCCTTCTTAGCACCTCATATCCCCAAAAGGCCGTTATGAGGTCCGTTATAACGGACTTTTCAGTAGAAGACAAAAAATATAACACATTTGACCAGTAGAAGTCAACAAAAAAGCCGTTATAGGACCGTTATAACGGTATTAATGCCGTTATGGCGCCGTTATAACGGTCCTTTTGGCTAGGCGACAAAAAAGTCAATTTTGACCGGTCTACATGACGGATTTGCATAACGCACCATTATAACGGTCTTATATAACGGCGCCATAAACGGCGTTAATACCGTTATAACGGTGCCATAACGGCGTTAATACCGTTATAACGGTCCTATAACGGCTTTTTTGTTGACTTCTACTAGTCAAATGTGTTATTTTTGTCTTCTACTGAAAAGTCCGTTATAACGGACCTCATAACGGCATTTTGGGGGTATGAGGTGCTAAAATGGAGAGATAATGGGTATAAGATTAAAGGTGGGGTGCCCTGGCATAGCCGCCAAAATCCCCAAAATATATTCTAATCTCATGCATTTTTATTTACCTTATAAACATCAAACAAATAAAAGTACGGATATTTTCATCATTAGTTTTAGCGCCTTTTTATAAGCCTATGAGTAGCGGATGGTTGGGTTGGGCGGGCTCGTGCCCAGCAGGCTGACGGGCTTGGGTGGCATCGGCTACACTGTCGGTGGTCTGGTGGCATGGGGCTCCAGCAGTGTGCCCAGGTCGGCCTCAATTGTTGTGTTGTGTGTGTGATGTGTGTGTGGTGTGTTTTATTAAATAATTAGAAAGTGAGAGGGTTGGAAGGGTTTGGTACTAGACAGAGAGAGTTTCATAGAAATTATTGTAAGTTCATAAAAAAACTGATGTAACGCAGATGTAACAGTGGAGCTCGAAAGGCTCGGTTCCGTACAACCCAAGTGAAGTGAGCATATTAAAATCTCAGGCGTCTCCTATTTGAATTTTGGCCTGATCCACGTGAAGAACATGGTAATCCAGTGTGGTCCGGCGCATGTGATAATGGTACCCACAGAAAATTTAATTCGAGTTAAAAATTGTCATAAATATAAGTGACGTTTTTTATACATAAATTTCAAAGAAAATGTAATAAAAACTCTACAACTTCTATTTTAGTTTAAGTTGTTAATTTATTTTAGGCCAAATTGCGTCAAAAAGATACTTACTTTGCTCTACTTTATGTTTTGGGAAATATACTTTTAAAATACTCGTTTAAGGGTATATAGCAAAAGTTTACAACCAAAAAGGGAAACCACTTACCAATATAGTAAGTCACTATTGATTTTCCAATAATTATATTATTTTAAAAATTATAGTTAAGCATTAATATTGTCATGTCTCTTAAATAATTTTCATGTCATCTAAAGAAATTCCATATAAATAATGTTTATCACCTACTTCAAGTCTTAGTCCGTCTCTCTTCTACGATTATCCTTTTATTAATTTAATTTGTCATCCTTAAAAAATTCTTAAAAAAATTTGTTTCCGATTTTGTTAGTTTGCTCCAAAAAAACCAAGTTTGCGATTTTGTACGTTTGATACGTTGAAACTCTTCACCATCTCTTTGTTTTCATTCTTCTTGAAATATAACCAAAAAAAATGGTTGTTGAGTAGAGATTGTTAAGGAATGAAAATAATGGGGTTTTTGGAATTTTGAAAGCGGGTTTTGATTTGTATAAGGCTTAAAGGGAAAGGGAATTTTTAAGAAAAATAAAATAAATTAAAAAAACGATAATAATTGAGAGATGAATGGATTGAGGTTTAGAGTAGGTGATAAACATTATTTATATGAAATTTCTTATTATTTATATGAAATTTCTTTTGATGACATGAAAATTATTTAAGGGACATGACAATAGTGATGTTTATTTATAATTTCTAAAATAATATAATTATGGAAAAATCAATAGTGACTTACTATATTGGTATGTGGTTCTCCTTTTTGGTTGTAAAGTTTTATTATATACCCTTAAATGAGTATTTTAAAAATAGATTCCCCAAAACAGAAACTAGAGTAAAGTACGTTACTTTTTGACGCAATTTGCCCTTATTTTTAATAAATAAATAATAGAATTTTCTAGGATGCTTTTTAATAAATGAACGGTAAAATATCTAAAAATATAACTTACATCTTTTTAACAAAAAAACACTGTTTGTAGAACATAATCCGACTAAAAAGGTTTTAAGTTAAAATAACTAAAATCAGTTTTATCATTCGAAACTCATGTCAATCAAACTCATTGTATTTAATGCCGTTGCTCCCGCTCACCACTCTGTCATCTTCTATTGATCACTGCTCATCATCGTATTTAGTACCTGTCATGGACATTCTCTTTTTGATTTTTTTCCTGTTTTTTAATTCTTGCTCTCTTTTGATCTATCTATACGTACTCCATCAAATTGTTGTAAAAAAATAGTTGAAAGACAAAAACAACATATGATAAAAGGGGGAGATCGAGGGCAGGGATTACCAACAACAATTATGATTGGGTGCAAGGGGTTTGAATGACATAAAGTTTGAGAACAGTAAAACTGATTAAAGTTTTTTGTTTATTATAAAACAACCCTAACCAATTACATATAGTTTTTAAAAAATAATAATAACCAATTTTTAAAATTTTGAAATTTTTTAGTTCAAAGATATATTTATAAAGTTATATATTAGTAATTAAAGATGATAAAATTCACTGATTAATTATTTGAAAAACTGGTTAAAAATTAGTCAATCAAAAGAAAATAATTCATTAGGTATTTGAAACTAGTTTTCTTAATTTTAATTCATAAAATACAGTTCATTTCTTTATATAAAATCATGTATACCCGTTAAAGGAATAAAATTTGGAGGTGTGTGGTTAGAGAAGCTTAGAATTCAACGGTATACTCGTCCTACTCGGATGTATTTTGAGGGACAAACTAAAAAAATGTTTAAAAGCAGTAAAAGATTGAAGCAAGAGTCGATTCGGGAAAAAGACAAAAAAAGAAATTCTTCAATCAAAGGAAGAGTGCCTTAGTTTGGAGATGAGGGCGGACTCAAACGAGTGGATGAACGAGGATAGAGATAAATGGCTCGAGGCGAGAAAAATGTAGATGGACCTTGAAGAAAAAAGAATGAGATGACTAGCCAAATGGCCAAAGTTAAGTGGATCTTGGAGAGCGGCGAAAATACGAAGTTCTTTCACACATATATCTAAAATAGGGAAATAATAAACTCAATTAGAGGTATGGAAATCAATGGCAAATAGGTGGAAGATTCGGATCAAATTAAATCACATGTCTACAACTTCTTCAAAAGCAAATATTCGAGTAATCGAAGAGGGGGACTGAGTTCCAATAGCTGAAAGACGAAAAAAATTTCGATAGAGGTGGTTGAATTGCTAGAAAGACTGTTTAAGGAGGAGGAAGTATGTGTTGGTCCCAAGGTGGTGACCTTCAAGGTTAACAAGGATTGTAGAGGGGAGGGGGGGGGGTTTGAATACAATCATACAGATTTTTTTACTTTTAAATTCAATGTAAATCAAATACTGAATTTACAAGATTGTTGCGGAAATAGAAAATGTACAACCTAATGTAAACAATCTTAAGGTTCACATAACTTTCACTTATGCACTAAGGGGCTGTTTACCAAATCTTGTCTGTATGCCTGTATGGATAAATTTGTCTGTCTGGATAAATTTGTCTGTCTGTATAAATTGATGCTGGTGTTTACCTTTTTATCTGAATCAACCGTCTGAATGTCAGAAATGACCAATTTACCCTTAATGAATTTTCCATATGTTTGATAAGTTATTGTTGACTTTAGCCAAATCACACCTTTTAACATTTCTAAATTGTTTGATATCATACCCAAAAAAAATCAAAACATATTAATCCTAAAGACAAAAGGCTATTGATATTTCTAATACATAAATTATAATTAACTTTACCAATATACACAGTTACATACATTTTGTATTTGATAACTTTACCAATTTTCATTTGTATTATTACAACTCCTAATTATAGAGACACCCACATCCACATGTATCAAAATCATATAATAATCGAAGACAGCTAGCTTCCTCACCACCACTCATAATCATTTCAGAAATTTCAACCCAAATTGATAAACCCCAAAACCTCCATTAATGCCATTTCACCTTTGATCTCCATTCTTGGTGTTCATCAAACCCACAAAAAAGAACCGTTTTTTTCAAGTACAGAGAAGAACAATCAATCTAAAAAAGATCCATTTGCTTAAAAGAAAGGATGAAGGTCGCCGGAAAGGAGATGAGCGACAGTAGCTGAAAAGGAAGGATAAAGGTGAGCAGCTAGCGGCGGTGCTGACAAGCAAAGGGCCGACGACGAGCAGTAGTTGGCCGGCGACGAGCAATAGGCTGCCGGCGACGAGCAATAGGTGACCGACGATTTATTTATCAGGTGCGACAAGCAAGGGTTTTGAACAAAATCAAGGGAGGAGGCGTGTTCTAATGAAGGAGGCGAGTTCTAATGAAATAGGCATGTTATATGAAGGAGGGTATTTGGTGTCTTTTTTGTGTCTTAATGGGGACAACACCCCATTTTCTGCTGAGCGAATAAGTCAAGGGCTGTGCGAATAAGCCCTAAGTAAACACCATTTTATGGCTGTGTGAATAAGCTGATCAGCCCAGTAAGCCCATTAAGTCGTTAGTAAACACACCCTAAGTGAGAAATAGATAGAAAGAAAGAAATACAAAAGATAGAAAGAAGAAAGGACCTTAGTAGAAATAGATGAGAAACTAATCTATGTTTGAAGAACACGTTAAACATCTATTTATACTGCATGCATCAAATGCATGATAGATCCACTTTTACACGTGTTATGTATTTAGTGATCCTATTTTACTATTTACTATAAACAAATACTCATGTGCATGAAGTGATATGGAGCCTATGGTGAAGTTGCTTTTGGGGATGATAAGTATGGAGGGAACGGTGTATAGATCGTCCTTTTTGTACTTGTGTCAGAAAATCATGGTTGTTCTTTTGTGCATAAAGTAATAAGACAAATAAAGAAGTCTTCGAGTGCAAGACTCCGATCAGCGAGTTGAAGTTGCTGAACCTTGAGTGAGGTCAGCGGTCGCTGAGACTTGTAGTCTTCAGACTTGTCAGGTAGTATAGTTAGGCATCTATCACTGAATCGGATTTCAGATCACAAGCGGCGTTGACTCTATCATCATCTACTTCTTCGACATCGCTGGTGGTTCCATGAACATGACTGCTTTGTCTTCAGGAAGCGATAATTAGCTTCTTGTTGTCTTCTATCAGGGGCGTTAAACAGACTCAGCGATTTCCTGGCTTCGAACATGAATTACAATCAGAAGGTTGAACTTCAAGAGTTATCACTGAACAGACTCGGTGATAATTTCTCAAGTTTAAAATAAAACTAAGTATCTACATTGAGTATGATCAGAGTCATCATTATTTCATTAGGTCTTAGAATGAAATCGATTTTTGCATTCATTTATGTGTAATCATAGTTATTCAAGCTGTTTTAGCACAAATCTTTATGCAATTTGCTTTCCGAATCGATTGTTTTTCAAAACCTATTGAAATTTGAGAACAAAAAACATTGATGTTTTCCAGATCAATTTACTTTCCAATTTGTTTTTGCTTTCCAAGTCAATTGTTTTTTGAAACCCGTTGATGTTTAAGAACAAAAAGCTTTGATGTTTTCCAAATACCAAATGTTGGTACATTGATTCCCAAAATGTTGTTATTTGCAATCTTTGGTTTGTCTGAATTTGTTTGTGTTGATCCAGCTCTCCTAAGACCTGATGAAATGATAATGATCCTTAAACTTTACTAAGTGAATAGGTCTTTGCTTCTATTACAACATGAGGAATTATCACTGAGTTTGTTCAGTGTTATTCCTTGTTGTTTAAGTTATAGTTTATGTTAAAATTACAGGATCAGGATCAGGAGCTGAAGGAGTCTGTTCTGAAGACTACTGATCCTGACCACAAGCATTGACCTCCTGAAGACATCAAGATCATACTCAAAGAACCATCAGCGACGTCGAAGAAACAGCTGATGATAGGAACAACATGCTCGTGATTTGAAGACGGAACCCAGTGATAGCAAGCTGCTCAAATTCGTATGACTTCCTGAAGAACATCAGGATACAGTGACCCCTGATCATCATCAGTATCAGGGCTTTCCTCACTGATCAGTATCCTGATCCTGAAGGATTAACAAATGTCTTTACCTAATGCACAAAAGGATTACACGCCTTTACTGACACAAATAGTACACAAGGACAGTCACTTTACTGTTCCTTCCGTACTTATCAGACCTTAAGACAACTGTTTATATAAGCACCCTTTTGCACAACATGCAAAAGTATTTGTTTATAGTAAATAGTACAAAGGACCTCTAGAAGTGTGACACGTACACAATAGTAGGTCTGCATGCATTTAATGCAAAGGGTATAAATGGACGTGATGAAGATGTTCTCCATACTTCTTCATCATCCATACTTCTACCCTAATCCTTTCTTTCTTTATCCCTCTAGTTCTTATCTTTTCTTAACCTTCTCACTTAGTGCATAGTGAAAGATTGTAACTTAGATTGTTTAGATTAGACATAGTCTTTTCTTTTTCGCAAACAATCTGTAAATTCAAAGGGTTTATAAACATAGAACTTAAAAGTGAAAAGTTGTGTAATTATATTCAACCCCCCTTCTATAATCCCAAACACCTTTCCTTACTTGAAGGTCACCCCTTGGGACCAACAGTTTGGTTTATCTGCAATCTACTTATATTATATACTTGATCTTTGTTTCTTGATTTGGACCTTCAAACTTATATTACCCTCAATGTTTCTAATTTAATTTGACCACCTAGTTGCCACTTTTGGTGTGGAATTGATTAGACTAGGTATGGAATTAGTTGGTAATGAGGGTTTGATCCAAACATTTCTTGAAGCTTTTATACACGAGATATTTAAAATTAGACGAGAAGGTAGACTTAAGCCATAGTCATCGAAGAATGTTGGTGAAGAATCGGAAAAAAAACATAACTTCAATGTAGAGAAACAACACTTGAAAATTCACTATGATTACCTCAAGGAAAAATATGCAACTTGGTTGAAACTGAGAAACAAAACTGCGAATATTTACGATCGATCAACCTACACCGTCAATCTATCCGAGGAAGAATGGAAGATAGAAATATCTTGGAACTCTATGGTTAAACATGCTTGGATGGGAGTAGTACAAGGATAGGTGACCCTTTGGGAAATCCTCACCAGGTCGCCAAAAACAAAGCCGCGAGTGAGGCGAAGAGGACAATACTGTGTCGAGGTAGGCAGGGTGTTGCATTCACTACCAATCTCTTCCTAGAAACTATTGATCCAGCTTTCCTAAGGCATGGTAAATTGATGATGGTCCTTTTATACTTAGTGTAAAATGCGTAGTATGATTTATCTTGAGGAATTATCACTAAGTTTATCTAGTGATACCTTTACATCTTAAGTTTGTGCACTTCATGTTCTGTTTTAAATCAGCGAGTCTCACTGAGTCTTTGCAGTGATCGTTGAATCTATGCATTGTAATAACTAAGTATTCCTTCAATACAAACAAGTCACATTCAAGAAACCATCAATGATGTCGAAGATGTAGCTGATGAAAGAGTTAAGGCTGATCGTAATCTAATGACGATTTTAGTGATATCAGCCTGACTACACAACATGATGATTTGAAGCACAAGACTCAGCTATCGCTGAGTACATCACTAAGTGACCTCTATAGTTGATCAGAGACTTAGAGCTTAAGATTTTTAGATTCGTCCTATTCCTCAATTGCACAAAAAGACAAGCATGTTTTTTTGACAAAGCCACAAAAGAAAGCCTCTAACTATTCTCTACATACTTGGCAAGCCTCAAAGCCACTGTTCACCTTTCTACCAAATATATAGGTTGTCTATACATGCTTATACATGGTGGTGAATATTACAACTTAGACCACTCTTCATGCAACACGTGTAAAGAGTGACATGACCTGCTTTAATATGGTGAGTATAAATAGTTGATAAAAGCTCTTTTTATCAATGCACACTACCCAGTCCTATTTTTTACTTCTTTTTTTCTCTCTAGTCTTATTAGTGCAATAGTGAATGTTTTGTGTTTCTTGGATTGTTTTAGAATAGGCTTTTACACTTATTCTTCTTTTAAAAACATTCTATGAATTCTGTGATTTATTCAATAAACACATAAGAATTTAAATGTATCATAAATTGTTGTGATTGTATTACCCTCCTCCTTTCTACAATATTTTTAAGCTTAAAGGTAACCGTACATGACCAACAAAAACATAAACCATTGAACCTCTCTTGTATGTTGCCTTTGGTGTAGAGGGTAGATGAGAAAGAGATGAGCAAAAAGGGTCTGGAACTTTAATTTGTGACCTCTAGAGATGTTAACAGTAGGGGTGGAGGTGGATGTGTTCTTCAATGAAGATTGAGGTGGATGAAGGAAGTCCAAAGATGTATATTTTTGTAATAATGAAAAAACACTACAATCTTCGAGGAAGCTTTTGGTCATTATTCCATATTTACATAAAAGAGTCGAAAACAACTTATAGTTAGAGCGAGTACCAAATCAAGCAATGGATTGATGGCGATTGTTGTGAGTACACCATCAATTAACCATGCTTGCATATCGATAATTAGGATGATAACGAGGATTCCGGATTATGCTTCTGAATGGGATTTTGAGAGTTTTCACTTTGGACTAATTTGAGAATTTGAGTTCCTTGATTTTAACACGAAGTTAAACTCTAGAAAAGGATTAATTTGATTGGGAAAGTAGGATCCTTAATGATGAATCTATCAACAATTCTTGACTCATTTAGAGGTCATCATTTCCATTAAGAAACACACATCTGAGGAGAAACTTGTCATAACCTCAAAAGGAGAACTCATTTAGGGGTTTCAACCATCACCGACATATACGATATCAGGATTGTACCATGATATTTTAAAATGTACAAGAAATGTCATTTCATGTACTACACATACATTTTTTTAAGATTCTTTTAGTAGTTGGTTTATAACTTATTTATTATCAGTAGCAAATTTATTCAATCTTGACCATCTGAAATTTTCTTCAAGGTGAGTAGGGGTGTCAATTTAGTATCATGACAGACTAACTGACTACATTACCAACCGTACCAATTCAGTTGGCACTGATTAAAATGATTGGTACTACCATACCAACATTATAAAATTGGTTGGTACATGATATTGAAAATTGTCTACCACGGTAAATGTTGTACTGTAGCAACTTATATATATAGACAAAAGTTCAAATGAAAACTTAAATCTGATTGCGAACGTGAGGACCGTTGAGATCACACTAAGTGGCATATTCACTATGAATAATCATGTATTATTTAGAGTGAATAACACAACATTCAGTGTTATTCAGAGTGAATAGTGTTGAATAATACAAAATGATGTATTATTCACTTTAAATAACACTGAATGTTATATTATTCATTCTAAATAATACATGATTATTCAGAGTGAATATGCCAGGTGGCACGCTCTCACTTGTCCTCATGTTCGCAATAAAAAAAGAGCTTTCATTTGAACCTGACCTTATATATATATATATACACACACACACACACACACACACACACACATAGATACATAAAAAAAGGGATCATACAAAAACAATATCTATTTAAAAGAATACGAGAACCAACAAAATCATACATGATTTTGCATTAAATTCCGAAAAATGGCCATGCGGATGACATTGACATCGAATTGCAAAGTCTCGGGAATCATGTATGATTTTGTATATGAATCATATAATTTTATTAGTTCTCATATTCTTTTAAATAGATATTGTTCTTGTTTAAATTCACCCTATATACATATATTATTAAATAAAAAATCAATATATATATATACACATGTGTGTGTAAGATTATTATTACATTATTTATGCATCTAATAATGTGATTATTCTTGTAGACGGATTTAATTGTTTAAAAGAATTAATATTTTATTATTTTACGGTCGAAGTTTTGCTTGGTTAGTTTATTCACCTAAGGGTGATTGGTGTGAACGTCTCCTCCACAAGACCTCAACTAAGGTCTTCAAAGCAATTTAACAACACTGAGGGGTTGTTTGATTTTTAAAGGGTATTGTTAGGCCATCTTTGGTGGTACCAATGGTACCAGCTGTCACCTTAGCGACATATCAATTTTTCACGATTTTACCAACACCTTATCAAGACCATACCAATTCCATACCAATCTAATTAATTAATTAATTAAAAAAATAAAAGAAGAGAGAAACTAGGGAGAGATAGAGAGAAAGAAGAGAGAAGGTGGGGTGGGGTAGGCAACCGGTACATCCATGCCATTTCTCTTGCCATACATTCCATGCCGGTACATCCATGTTAGGGTAAAAATCCGCAATCGCACGACAACCGACTATAATCGTAAGATAATCATTAGGACAATGGTCCTGTATTAAGATAAGGTCCTGAGATAAAACCTAAAAGAACTATCGAACAAAGATCATTAAACATCGAAACATATACATCGAATAAGTCGAACGATGACTACAATGTCGTACGACAATACTAACGAATAAACATACAAAGTTTATATGTTTGATGCAGGCAAACTGATTATAATATCCAACAATTGTCCACCTTTGAGAAAGTCCGAGATTGAGTACTATGCCATGCTTGTTGGAGTTCATCACTACAACGAACAAGTCGTAAGTTATGTATCGTTCGACAGCATCAAGATCGACCGTTACAAGCAAGATTCTCGCAGCAGTTACAATCTGGACATTAACTCTCATCAATACCGTTGGACAGTTACTCTCCGAGCATTAAATAACGACAATAACGTTGGACGGTTACGATTCGATCATTGATGAGCCACAATACCGTTGGACCGTTATTCTCAAGCTACTATAAAAGAAGAATCAACTCAGCATTTCAAGACACGAAGTCTATCTGAAGCTCACAAGTTATATAGCAATTATTCTTGATAATCATCTGTAATTTACGTTCGATATCATTGTTATTTCACTTGTAATCGTACGATCAAAGCTGTATACTTGAAGGACATCACCCCTGCTTGGTGATCATAGTGCTCTGTCGACTTACCTTTTAGGTCGACCGCAGGTTTTTTCCTCCGTCGTGAGTTTTTTCCTGCGTCATCAAATTATTTGTCTCATTTTACTTTTTCGCACTTATCATTGATTGTAATTTCTTTCTCTCGACGGTTAAGCCTCACACAAGTTTCTTACGACATCGAGTTGTGTAATTTTTTACATAAACAATCCACGGTGGCATTACCACCGGTAACGGTCACCATACCAGGTCCATACCGCCCCGGCTAAGGATGGCCTTATTGTTAGGAATTATGTGCAGAGTTGACAAACCAAGTGATTACACATCCAATGTTACAAGACACTTGAGGGTCACACCTGTGAGGACCTATAAGTCGAACAAGTTAGATGAAACCCCGAAATGGAGAGTT
>CM058042.1:74579084-74691461 GCA_030169165.1 Centaurea solstitialis | reverse complement strand
GATCAACGAGCATTTCCATATTTCCATCATTTTGCATTTCCATTTTCTTTCCCATTCCTTATAATAAAATCAAAACCCTCCCTTGTTTTAAGGATTCTTTTAGATTAAAAAATCATTTCTCTTTCCTAAGCAATCATTTTTGAAGAGTTTTCTAAATTTAAAAAATTGAATACTCAATCTTTTATTTTATCCATTTTAAAGATGTTTTAAAAAATCTATTAAACAAAGATCTCTATTATAAACAAATTAGTGTAATTTTCATCGTGTATCATGAACAAAACGCCAATGATTATTTTTCACAATTTATAAATTAAAATTAGGTAAAGAAAATATAGGAAGACAAAAGTTTCTTTCATATACACAATTTTCTTTTCTTTTATTTAAGTTGGATTGTTTTTTTTATAATTAAAAAGAAAGAATTCTATAATAAAATTCGAATATTCCGCTGATGGCTAATGTAAAAGTTACGTGCACCTCACGATATTCCGTATCACTTGGAGCAGTCTAAAACACTTTCTTGGTAAGGAGTCAAAATAATATAATATTAATTTATATATACTTAAAAAATACAAGTGGTTTGATTACTTTTGATTTGTATTATCCTTATTATTATTTAATTAAAATATATTTTATTACTTTAAGAAATGAAAAAATATTGTGTTTGTCATGTTGAATAAAATATAAAAACAGATTGATTGGTCGTTTTTTGGTATTGGTTAAATTTCTCCAACGATATATTACGTCTATTATTGAAAAAAGAAATTGCTATTGTGTTAAACGTTGTTTTTGCAAAATTTATATTGTTAAATGATGATAATATAGTAATACAAATTTAAGATCTTTTAACTATGTTAAGGAAAATTGAGTTTTTCTTTAATGAAATTATTAAATATATGTCCAATGTCATCATCTTGAAAATATGTTTTTAACTTCTACGTCTTTTACAAAAATACCAATATTTCCTAAATACGAAGTATGCTTGCTTAATTGAAAAATATACAAAATACTACTTTTTAAGGCCTTTTGAGGATAATATCTATGATAGAGTTGTTTCACATAAAGTTGAATACATACTTATTTGATAAATTCATTTTGAATTTGTTTTCATGAGACTTGTTTTATTCCACCAAATCGGATAATAGCCTTTTTCAATGGTATGTGTTCAATTCTAAATAATGAACTTTTAAAGAGATGAAGACCTAGTTGTTTAAGTCAAACAGAACTTCTAAAAATACGTTAATGAGAAATCTTAAATCTAATTAAGAGAGTTAACTTTTTGAACCTTTTTTTAATGGCAGCAGAGTTTTATTTAAAACTAGCAAGATGTTGACCAAACAATTACATATTTGAAAGTACAAGGAGAGGTTTATGAAGCCAACCTACCAAATTAATTATAATTTGTCTACTTCAATTATAAATCCAAAAATAAGCTTGAGTCGCAATCCTGTCAAATATATCCAGTTTCTTAGCTTGGTCTCGCCAAAAATGGTCACAGTTCCGAATGACCATATATACTAAAGCAGAGTGAGAATAACGGTTTGAAAGTGCACCTTCTCTCATTCTTCAACTGTAAATTGAAAAACCGTGTAATCCGAGTCGCATAGGAACTAAACGTCGGGATATTCAAATGCCACCATCTACCAATTTGTCTCCAAATCTCCATTGCCAAAGAGCATGAAGAAAAAGAATTAATGATCACATGACTTGAAATCCACATCACATAGCGGACAAAGCAAAGAACTAACATCAATGTCTTTCCTATCCAAATTATCATGAGGACCTATCCTTTTTTAAACCCAAACACTAATCAAATATGTTAACTTTAATAGGAACTAACATGTTCCATCTAGTACCAATCGAGTCCACAACCAACAGTCTAGAATCAATGTAATTCCTTGTGATCCGTCCAATGGCCACACCCATCGATCTTTTTGACGAGAAATCACAAATGACTGTAGTTTATCCTCAAGGCTGAAAATAGTCATTTTTTTGTCTCATTGTTCTTTATGACTGTAACCTACTTTCATCTTACTCGCTCTATCATACACATTCTTATTGATTCGTCGTCCAACAATGAACTTCAAAGAGATTATGACCAACGTTCTAAAATGCCCGACGAAATAGTTGTCATAACGCACTGTGACACAAGCCTTACTGTCATAATCAATCATCACATGTAAATTAAGCATGTTTGCATGGTGTAATGTATGGTTTTTGAAATGCGACATTTGATTTTTCTGAACACTGTTAATTTCCTAGTTTATTATCATTGACTTATTGAGAAACAATACATACATGCAAGCATATGTTTTTATATATAACATTATTATATGAATTAGAAATTTGTCGTAATAAGTTATGAAGAACACCGTGTTTCTTAAGGCATGAGGTTTGGATTCACCGCCACATTAAGGTCATGCTATTTAGAACCTTGATTATGACGTAGTTAATAAAAAATTCCACTTATCATGTTTTTTGATATTAGAACTAATGTTCACTTGAATCACTCTATATACATTCCTATTGACTCACTGTTCAGACTCACTTTCACACTTCTCAAATTAAACTCAACTTTTCACATGATAGTTTGCCAACATTAAACGTAACTTTATATTAATCTCTTTTAGTTAAGTAGTTAACCACCCATCCATCTAATTTTCGTCCAAAATTAAGCATTCCAAAAAGATAAAATAAAAAATCTATATGTTTCTTAACTCTTTTATTAACTCAACTCCGATTTTTTATTAACTCGATCAATCTTTAAAGTATGAGTGCCAATATTTTGCTTTATAGTATTTCGTACGTAACTACCTTTCTCATTTTTATTGTTTATTAAAATTTGTGAATTTTACCTAATAACCTAGTTATTGGTTGATAAGATAAGTGATAACCTTGCTTAAGAGTGGTTACCAACAGACCTGCTAATAAAATTTATATTTGATAAAAACTATCTAATAAGCATCTAAACTAACCAAAAAACACATATTGGATAAATAGTTTTAAACAATATCTATATATAATAAAAGAGTAACTGGCTGACACGTGTCGCGCTCTGGTGAACCGAATTTCTATTTTTCCCGCCAAAACATGAACCTAGACATTTTTTTAGTCTAGATTCACTTTGCTTACTTGTCACTATTTGCCACATCATATGCATATGTGTCATGTGTCATATGTTGACACATGACACTGATTCAAAATTTAAAATTATTAAACTTTATCCTATTAAATATTAACTGATTTAAAATTTAAAATTATTAAACTTTATCAAATTTAAAATTATTAAACTTTATCCTATTAAATATTAAGCTCCAACCTATTAATTCAACTATTAAATATTAAACTCCATCCAATTAACTCAACTATTCAAAATTTATTAAATATTCCTATTTTCATATAAAACTAATTCAAAATTATGTATTAATATAACAAACTTTATCTCATCCCATCTCTACCTCTTTACCCGTATTTTGGTGTTATCAACAATGATAACTCAAGAGCTAATATAATACCACAATCAGGGCCGTCCCTGGGGGAGGGCGGGCCGGGCGGTCGCCCAGGGCCCAACGGCAAAAAGGGGCCAAATTTTTATAAGTACATACTATATATATAGTAGCAATATACAAAAATTGTAAAAAATATATATACATATGTATATATAATACGGCACAAAAAGAATTTAGCAATCATATTAAGAGTACAAACATGTATTAATTAATTATGTTGGACAATAGAGTTTGTAAAAAGTGAAATTGGTCTTTCATTTGTAGTATTCGTTTGTTGTTTCTCTAAGTTTCATTATCCTGTACTAATATATAAAAACCTTTTTTTGCTTAAAAACCTTGATGTATACTCTATTACTCATCTTCCACATACTATTTTTTACATATTCCATCCGCATGAATTAAATATAGTAGATTTATTTTAACTAAGATGACTTAAGTTATATCTATATTTAGGATTTCAAAACTACTTCACATTTCCATACATTATTGAATTCTTATTACCTAATATTGTGTGCACAGATATTAAATACTCTATTATCTCTAAAACAAGAATGTGATCTTAAACTGTAACCAACATGAACTCTTGATTTTAAGATCAGTAGTTTTTAAAAAGTTTGTTTCAACTCAACCTCTTGCTAGCTCTTGATAAGGTGTAACTCTGTTCTTTTTCCCCAACCTTTTGCTAGCTTTTAATGAATTGCCGTTTAAATAAAGGGATACTGGGAAAAACGGTTTCATATGAATTATTATTATTTCTTAAATTCAATGTTATATTTATGATATAAACAATATATTGAAAATAATTTAGTAGTCATTGGGGGCCCATTTTTACATCTCGCCCAGGGCCCATAAAATGTCAGGAACGGGCCTGACCACAATTCATATTTATAATATAAGTTCCCTGACATGATTTAATTTTTTAAAAGTATTCCATGTATTACACGGGATCAAAACTAGTTTCATAATATAACCATAACATAATTCTAATAATATATTTAAGACAAAATTTTAATAATATAATGCATGGATTAATACAAACAAAAATGTTATTTTAAGTATAAGATCTTGAAATAATATGAGATAATCACATTTATATTGTATATTTAAATAAAAAGTTAGACATATAAAATAAGATTTTTAAAAGAAGGCAATATAGGGATTTTGGCGGCAAGGGCAACCCACCTTTAATCGTATACCCATTTTCTCCTTCTTAGCACCCCATATCCCCAAAAGGCCGTTATGAGGTCCGCTATAACGGACTTTTCAGTAGAACAAAAAAATAACACATTTGACCAGTAGAAGTCGACAAAAAAGCCGTTATAGGACCGTTATAACGGTATTAATGCCGTTATGGCACCGTTACAACGGTCCTTTTGGCTAGGCGACAAAAAAAGTCAATTTTGACCGGTCTACATGACGGATTTGCATAATGCACCATTATAACGGTCCTATAACGGACCATTATAACGGCGCCATAACGGCGTTAATACCGTTATAACGGTGCCATAACGGCGTTAATACCGTTATAACGTCCTATAACGGCTTTTTTGTTGACTTCTACTAGTCAATTGTGTTATTTTTGTCTTCTACTGAAAAATCCGTTATAACGGATCTCATAACGGCATTTTGGGGGTATGAGGTGCTAAAAGGGAGAGATAATGGGTATAAGATTAAAGGTGGGGTGCCCTTATGGGCATAGCCGCCAAAATCCCCAAAATATATTCTAATCTCATGCATTTTATTTACCTTATAAACATCAAACAAATAAAAAGTACGGATATTTTCATCATTAGTTTTAGCGCCTTTTTATAAGCCTATGCGTAGCGGATGGTTGGGTTGGGCGGGCTCGTGCCCAAGCAGGCTGACGAGCTTGGGCGGCATCGGCTACACGGTCGGTGGTCTGGCGGCATGGGGCTCCAGCAGTGTGCCCAGATCGGCCTCAATTGTTGTGTTGTGTATGTGATGTGTGTGTGGTGTGTTGTTGTATTAAATAATTAGAAAGTGAGAGGGTTTGAAAGTTTGATACTAAACAGAGAGAGTTTCATAGAAATTATTGTAAGTTCATGAAAAAACTGATATGGCGCAAGTGGAGCTCGAAAGGCTCGGTTCAGTACAACCCAAGTGAAGTGAGCATATTAAAATCTTAGGCGTCTCCTATTTGAATTTTGGCCTGATCCACGTGAAGAACATGGTAATCCAGTGTGGTCCGGTGCATGTGATAACGGTACCCACAGAAAATTTAATTCGAGTTAAAAATTGTCATAAATATAAGTGACACGTTTTTTATACATAAATTTCAAAGAAAATGTAATAAAAACTCTACAACTTCTATTTTAGTTAAAGTTCTTAATTTATTTTTAGGGCAAATTGCGTCAAAAAGATACCTACTTTACTCTAGTTTATGTTTTGGGAAATATACTTTTAAAATACCCGCTTAAGGGTATAAAGCAAAAGTTTACAACCAAAAAGGGGAACCACTTACCAATATAGTAAGTCACTATTAATTTTCCAATAATTATATTATTTTAAAAATTATAGTTAAGCATTAATATTGTCATGTCTCTTAAATAATTTTCAAGTCATCTAAATAAATTCCATATAAATAATGTTTATCACCTACTTCAAGTCTTAGTCCGTCTCTCTTCTACGATTATCCTTTTATTAATTTAATTTATCATCCTTAAAAAATTCTTAAAAAAATTTGTTTCCGATTTTGTTAGTTTGCTCCAAAAAAACCAAGTTTGTGATTTTGTACGTTTGATACGTTGAAGCTCTTCACCATCTCTTTGTTTTCATTCTTCTTGAAATATAACAAAAAAAAAAAACAATGGTTGTTGAGTAGAGATTGTTTGAGAAATGAAAATTATGGGGTTTTGGAGTTTTGAAAGCGGGTTTTGATTTGTATAAGGCTTAAAGGGAAAGGGAATTTTTAAGAAAAATAAAATAAATTAAAAAAACGATAATAATTGAGAGATGAATGGATTGAGATTTAGAGTAGGTAATAAACATTATTTATATGAAATTTCTTATTATTTATATAAATTTTTTTTTGATGACATGAAAATTATTTAAGGGACATGACAAATAGTGATGTTTATTTATAAATTCTAAAATAATATAATTATGGAAAAATCAATAGTGACTTACTATATTGGTATGTGGTTCCCCTTTTGGTTGTAAAGTTTTATTATATACCATTAAATGAGTATTTTAAAAATAGATTCCCCAAAACAGAAACTAGAGTAAAATACGTTACTTTTTGACGCAATTTGCCCTTATTTTTAATAAATAAATAATAGAATTTTCTAGGATGCTTTTTAATAAATGAACGGTAAAATATCTAAAAATATTACTTACATCTTTTTAACAAAAAAACACTGTTTGTAGAATATACCCCGACTAAAAAGGTTTTAAGTTAAAATAACTAAAATCAGTTTTATCATTCGAAAGTCATGTCAATCAAACTCATTGTATTTAATGCCGTTGCTCCCGCTCACCACTCTATCATCTTCTATTGATCACTGCTCATCATCGTATTTAGTACCTGTCATGGACATTCTCTTTTTGATCTTTTTTCCTGTTTTTTAATTCTTGCTCTCTTTTGATCTATCTATACGTACTCCATTAAATTGTTGTAAAAAAATAGTTGAAAGACAAAAACAACATATGATAAAAGGGGGAGATCGAGGGCAGGGATTACCAACAACAATTATGGTTGGGTGCAAGGGGTTTGAATGACATAAAGTTTGAGAACGGTAAAAGTAATTAAAGTTTTTTTTATTATAAAACAACCCTAACCAATTACATATAGTTTTTAAAAAATAATAATAACCAATTTTTAAAATTTTTAAAATTTTTAGTTCAAATATATATTTATAAAGTTATATATTAATAATTCAAGATGATAAAATTCACTGATTAATTCTTTGAAAAAATGGTTAAAAATTAGTCAATTAAAAGCAAATAATTCATTAGGTATTTGAAACTAGCTTTCTTAATTTTAATTCATAAAATACAGTTCATTTCTTTATATAAAATCATGTATACCCGTTAAAGGAATAAAATTTGGAGGTGGTGGTTAGAGAAGCTTAGAATTCAACGGTATACTCGTCCTACTCGGATGTATTTTGAGGGACAAAATAAAAAAATGTTTAAAAGCATTAAAAGATTGAAGCAAGAGTCGATTCGGGAAGACAGAAAAAGAAATTCTTCAATCAAAGGAAGAGTGCCTTAGTTTGGAGATGAGGGCGGACTCAAACGAGTGGATGAACGAGGATAGAGATAAATGGCTCGAGGTGAGAAAAATGTAGATGGACCTTGAAGAAAAAAGAATGAGATGACTAGCCAAATGGCCAAAGTTGAGTGGATCTTGGAGAGCGGCGAAAATACGAAGTTCTTTTACACATGTATCAAAAATAGGGAAATAATAAACTCAATTAGAAGTATGGAAATCAATGGCAAATAGGTGGAAGATTCGGATCAAATTAAATCACATGTCTACAACTTCTTCAAAAGCAAATATTCGAGTAATCGAAGAGGGGGACTGAGTTCCAATAGCTGAAAGACAAATTTTTTTTTGATAGAGGTGGTTGAATGTTGTACTGTAGCAACTTATATATATATATAGACAAAATTTCAAATGAAAACTCAAATCTGATTGCGAACGTGAGGACCATTGAGATCGCACCAGGTGGCATATTCACTCTGAATAATCATGTATTATTCAGAGTGAATATTCAGTGTTATTCAAAGTGAATAATGTTGAATCATACAAAATGATGTATTATTCACTTTAAATAACACTGAATGTTATGTTATTTACTCTAAATAATACATGATTATTCAGAGTGAATATGACAGGTGGTGCGCTCTCAGTTATCCTCATGTTCGCAATCAAAAAAGAGTTTTCATTTGAACCTGACCCTATATATATACACACACACACACACATAGATACATAAAAAGAGGATCATATAAAAACAATATTTATTTAAAAGAATATGAGAACCAACAAAATCATACATGATTTTGCATTAAATTTCGAAAAAGGCCACGCGAATGACTTTGACAACGAATTGCAAAGCCTCGGGAATCATGTATGATTTTGTATATGAATCATATAATTTTATTGGTTCTCACGTTCTTTTAAATAAATATTGCATATACATATATTATTAAATAAAAAATAATATATATATATATATATATGTGTGTGTGATTATTATTACATTATTTATGCATCTAATAATGTGATTATTCTTGTAGATGGATTTAATTGTTTAAAATAATTAATGTTTTATTATTTTACGGTCGAAGTTTTGCTTGGTTAGTTTATTGACCTAAGGATGATTGGTGTGAACGCCTCCTCCACAAGACCTCAACTAAGGTCTTCAAAGCAATTTAACAACAATAAGGGGTTGTTTGATTTTTAAAGGGTGTTGTTAGGTCATCGTTACCCGTACCACCTTTATCGGCTGCCACCTCAACGTCACATCAACTTTCCACTATCTTACCAATACCATACCATACCATCTTTACCCATACCAATTCCATACCAATCTAATTAATTAATTAAAAAAATAAAAGAAAAAGAAAAGTAGAGAGAGAAAGAAGAGAGAGATAGAGGAAAGGTGGGGTGTGGGTGGGGTGGGGTGGGGTGGGGTGGGGTGTATGGCTGTGGAGTGGGTACCGGTTGGGGTGCGTACCGGCCCCGTACCAGTTGAGTGCGGTGGTGTTACTGTCAGTACCGGGGCGGTACTGCCTCTCATACCGGCCCCAACGCAGATGACTTTATATATTTATATAGATTCCTTTAGGCATTTGATCTACTAAGGTGTTTTTAAAAGATATTTTTTAAAACTTTTTAAGTCTGAAAATTAAAAAAAAAAATCAGATTTAAAACTGTTTATTTTATTTTTAAGAAAAAGCCTAAAAAACTTTTACCATTCTCTGAAATTTTATGAGATGCACCATCCAATTTTTATTTTCTTAAATATAAAAATCAAACCTCAGATTTCAGATCTCTAAAGAAACAAAGACCACCTAAGTCTCTTTCTCTAATCTCTACTAAGGTGGGCACCTACTAGAAAATTTGCTACCCGCCCATTACACCATGATGCTCGTAAATTTGGTCCCAGACAATCTAAGTTTGTAAACTCTATGAACTTTTGAGACGTCAGTAAAAAATCATACTAACATATACCAATAAAAAAGTCAATACTAATTAAGTCCGTACAAATTAAAATTAGTTAATACATAATATAATTTTTTTACGTATCAATTATAATTAGGTTATGCATAGTAGGGGTGAGCATCGGAACTGGGTACCCGCATTTGGAACCGGAACCGCTATGGAACCGCCAGTTCCGGAACCGATGTGAGTGGTTCCGGTTCCGGTTCTTAAAATACGGAACCGGTTCCTTCATTCTAGGAACCGCCGGTTCCGGTTCCATGAATTTTGGTCGGGTACCCGGTTTTGCTCACCCCATAGTATTAAAAAAACGGTGAAGGTTAATTTGCAACCCATGTAAATCTAACAATCCATGCAACCCACATCTTAACCGTTGGATTAATGAAAAAACGGTTATTTTGTTTTTATTTTTTTGTTTTTTTTAATTGAAAATATTAAGCCCACTCCATTGTAACCGTCGATCAAGAATTCAACGGTTAAGATGTGGGTTGCATAGGTTGTTAGATTTATATGGGTTGCAAATTAAACAACCCCTTAAAAAAACATCGTATCATGTTAACCCCTAGGTCCCTCAAAACCTAGTTACGTGTTCCGGAGAGTAGAAGGTTCTATTATTTATCCAATAATATGATCTCAATAACAAAAATGTGATAAATCAAACTTTGACTTTTTTAAATTAGTGTCAAAGTAGGTTGACAAGAAAATTAGAAAATTAAAAAATAGGTAGAAAAAGAAAAAGAAACAAAAACAATATTTGGCTTTCATTGTTAACCGGCAATAACCGGTTAACCGGTTGCCTTCGAGTTCATTCCCGATTCCGTATAAAACAACTGCAACCTCATTCGTAACCTGCAAATCCGCCATGGAAGCTCAACCTGAAGCTTTCTGCTTCAACCACAAACACAACAACAACAACACACAACAAGTCCTCAAAATCCTCCAAGCTCTCAAACAAGCTTCACACGATCTCCAGAAGAATCCAAATTCCAACAAAAACAATGGCGAATTGAGCTTTTCCACTTCGTCCGCCATTAAAGCTCTTTTGGAGCTCGAAAACGAATCGGAATCCATATTATCAAACGATCCTCATCTCACGACGTTGTCTACTCATCTCTCATCTCTTAAATCTCTCATCCATCGCTCGCGTCAACGCTACCACGGACTCGGATCGTTCCTGACTCGCCGAGTCAACTCGCACGAGATATCTAGGGTTGCCGGTTCGATCGAGTTTGAAATCCAGGCCTGGATCGATCGAGAGTTCGTCGAAACCCTAACGCAAACCCTACGTAGGGCGGGGGAAACGAAAGAGGAGATTCTAATCGATTCGGTTTCGGAGTTTGAAGAACGGATTTCGAGAGGATTCGATCGAAACCTACAAGAGGCGATACTCCGATCGAAGGTTTTCGTGGAGCTCGAAACGATCCTGTGCGACTCAAGGTTCTCGATGAAGGTTCGAGAGGCATCGGCTTTCGCCATAGCCGAATTGATCAAATTTAATAAGGACGTGTTCGTAGGTCAAGTTCTAATGGGGAAAACGCTTCGTGCATTGATCTCGTTATCGTCCGTTCGATCGATTCAGGTTTTGTGTATCCTAATTCGATCGATTAAAAGCCCGATCGTGGACGAGATCGAGTCCAATGGCGAAATCCCCAAAATCACGACGTTCCTGGCGTCGGATGACTTCTCGGTCCGAGCAATGGCGATGGACTGCGTGCTCGAGATCGGGTACTTCGGTCGGAAGGACGCCATCGATGCGATGCTGAATGAGGATTTGGTGAAGAAGCTTGTTGAATTGCAGAGGTCCGAGACCGGAGGCGTGTTGACGGACGTTAGAGGCGAGATTAGGAACGTCGAACGGAATCCGTTTTCGAGCTGCGTCGCTCGATTTGCGGTCCAATTGGAGGTGGGAGAAGGGTTGAGGCAAAGGGAGAAGAGGGAATTGAAGCAGGAGGTTTTGAAGAGGGTTAGAGAAGCTCATGTTTGTGATGCTGAAGCTGCCACCATTATTGCAGAGGTTTTATGGGGTGCTTCACCTTAAGGAAAAAAAGGAAAGAAGTTAGGTTTGATTTGTTCTTGGTTTTGTATAATTTTGGATTCAATTTGATTTGTGGAGCCACTACCATATTCTTTAAGTTAGATGAATAATAATTAGGGTTTATGAAGGTTGAAATCAGGGGTTTTGGACTGTTTGGGATATTCATTGACAACCCAAATTGTTTGTTTATGAAGTATGTTCTTAATTTTTTGTAGACGAGGAAAGAAAAGGAAAGGATTTTGAGTACGGCTGATAATGGATAAAGGTATATTTGTTAGTCGTTATGTTTCGACCCGTTGTGTAAACTAATGGGTGGGTAGGAAAATTTATTCATTTATCCACTTATCCGTTTACCCAAACTTTGGGTGGGTAAGGATATGGATAAATGAGTCTTTTTGTTATCCATTTACCATACATCTATGATATATATACATGTATAATTATATAAATTTAAATATTTAAATAATTATATTAATCTTATTATTTAATATTTTTCATAACATTGTCCTACGTTAATTCGTATTTTATTTGATTTTTATTAAGTAAAACACAATTAAAGGTTAAAAAATTAAATATACATAAAATATTTACTAGAACAATATATATATATATATATATATATATAAATTATTTATCAACGGACTCATGTTTTATGTTATTTATGTAAAGAAAAAAACAAGAATTATGTGTATTACATAAGGCCATCCTCAGCGGTGATGGTTGGTGCCAATGGTATCAGCTGCCACCTCAGCGTCACATTAGCTTTCCACTAGCTTACCAACACCATATCATTTCATCCTCATTTGTTTTGTTATTTAATACCAATATAAATAATTAATTAAAAAAAAAGAAAAGAAGAGAGAGAAAGAAGAGAAAGATAGAGAGAAATGAGAGAAAGGGTGGGGTGGATGGGGACCGTGGTGGGGTAGCCGAGTAGGTGGTCTTCGAAGCCGGCATCCGGGTACGTTTTTCTTGCCGTACCTGTCAAGGTGGGGTAGGAGCGGTGGTGTTACCGTTCCATACCGGCTGGTACCGGTATGGAACCGACCTCCCCTGCTAATGGTCTAATATGGTTTGAAATTATTGTAATCATTAGGTATGTTTTTGCGTTTTGGCATCTTTATTGGATTACGCCAATCATTACGCATGTTTGAAGGTTACAATTTTATTTTTCTTTCTAAATTTCTTATAGCATAATAACATCTTTTTAGCATATTTCTGAAGTTTCTTTTTTCTTTATATTGATCCGATAGATTTTATATATTGTTTCTAGAGGAACTTCAAGTTTATGGAATTTAAGAAGTTTGATGAAAGGTGAGAAAAGTTATTTTTTGGCTTTTATGTATAAAATAATAAATATGGTAATTATATAGTTATTATTGAATTTTTAAAATAAATTATTTGTAGGAGTTGAATTAATTTTGTTTAAAGATTTTGATTTTTACATAAACTATAAATTAGGTGGTTTTAGATTTTTTTTTTCTCTCCAATAATATATATATTAAGTTCAAATAAATAAAAGAGAAAAGAGAAAGTAAAAATCATTAAATTTAAAGAATTCCTAACATTTAATATTTATGTGAAAGAAATAATATTTGATATTTTCAAAAGGTTTAAGAAAAAAAAATTTTTATTAATGTAATTATTTTAGTGATTTTTAGTTTTGATACTCTAAAGCAAAATAACTCATGTTAACATTTTAGTGATTTTTAGTTTTGATACTCTATTATATAAAAGAGTCCCGAACTTCATGTTAACTTTTTGTTCAAATAATTTTTTTTAAATAGAATTTTTGAAGGATTATAAAAAGATTTCAATCTTGAAAAACTACACAAAAACGAATACTCAAGCAATGGAACTGATTTTTATATAACTTTTATTTTTATCAATAAGGAGGATGGGGTGAACACTGCAAGGATTTCATAGGAATAAAATGATGGAAGATAGAGAGTAAAATGTTGATGTGGTAAGAGGAGTTTAGGAGTGGAATGGCCAATGCGGGTAACTCAACTAATCCAACCCGAAAAACCTTGAAAAATCAACTTAAGGTAACCCAAAAGGTAATCGAATAGGGCAATCCGAGTCTATTGTGTTAGGCATGAAGTAACCCGATTTTTTTAGCAGCTTCTATAAAATAATTTATATTCTATTTATTATATATCAGTAACTCGATAATAACAAGCAAATGGAACTCATAAGCTTAAATTATTGGAATTTTATATGTAATACCTAAATATTTGATGAACTTGTATATTCACTTAAATGATTAGTTGTATTTCAAAGAAAGATTTCCTTATTTTTATGTTTTCAATGTTGATTTTTTTACTTTGTTAAAAACAATCCGACCAACCTCGATCAAACCAACAAACCGTATGGGTTGGGCTAGGATGCACTTTTGTTTGGGTTGCGATGGGTTGAAAATTTTCAAACCACCAATATTAAGTTGAGTTGTTCAAATATTTTCAACCCGATAAACCTAAGCTGTAAGCACTCCTAGTCTTAGCAATCAAATGTTTATGATTAATAATTACAAGGATGTTCATTTTTTTTTTGAACGGCAAACAATTTTATTAAAACTAAAACCAACAAAACACAAAACAAGCTTTTTGAGGTCGCAAGATGCAACCTCGAACAGCACACAACAACACCAATACACTACAACGAACCCACAACCAACAAGCAACCAAACAACTACTCGAACGATACCAAAAAAAGAACAAACCCACTCTACCTAAACGATTCACTAAACTAAACAAACCACCTAACCAACAAGCCACCTAGCGAACAAGGCATCGAGCCACGAACCAAAGAACAAGATGAACCAACGAAACCAACATCCACGAACCACACGAACCACTAACCAAAACTTGAAGCCAGCTTAAACCACGAACTCGAACCACCAAACCAAACGATCCACCACGCCGGAACCTGCGAACCATCGAACTGTACCAACGAAGCAAAACAAAACCTCCGAGCCGCCGATCCTCACGAGCCAACGAGTCCCGAACCACGAAAACAACTTTACCTTTTACCATACCCACATACCATACCAACGAAAGGCTAAACAACCGAGCCGTCGAGCCTCCAAACCTCACGAGCCGACAGGCCTCGAGCCATGAACCACGAACCATGAACCTCGCAAAATGACATTACCTATTACCATTTACCATTTACCTTTACCTTTTACCAATTACCTTTTACCATACCCACGTCTCACCAGCGGCAACAAAGAACTCGAACTACGACTTGAAACCACAAACGATTTGGAGGACTCAACAACTCGATCTACGACTTTTAACCACGTATGAACGGCGGCATCAAAAACTCGATCAATAACGGCAGCAAGGAGTCCGATCTCTGACCTCAATCCACAGCTGATAACTCGACGGGCCCCAACAACTTTAAACCGTACCTGAACCTCTCGTCTTTTGGCAAACCTCGACCCACAACCTAAGAACTTTGAAACCTCGAACGAACACGACCGACCGACTTTGAACCACAACCCCAAAACTCGAACATAACTTCAAGACGAAAAGAAAAGGACGAAAAGAAAAGAAAAAAATAGTGAACAAGAGAGAAAGAGGAAAGCAGCTCCTGACCGCCGGCTTTCGCCGACGGCCGGAGAAATGGTGGTGGCAGCGGTTCGCTAGGGTTTTTCTTTAAGGGGAAGACGAAGAGGAGAGAAGGAGAGAGTACAAGGATGTTCATTGCTTGACATCTAATGGATGTGAGAGGAACCAAACCATTCGATCATTCATTGGATGTGATTCGATCATTCATTGGATGTTGGATTTTTTTCCCAATCTATAGATGATTGAATCGGTTCGGTTAAGACATTGGATATTCTTACTCAATATCCATTGTATTGGATCCAACTAATATTAACTGGATTGGATTCATGCGACATTCAATGGTGATTAACTGTTATTATTATATATACATTATTAATTGTCCATTAAAAATATTAATGGAATGGGTAGTTGGATCATGATTGAATGGTTAGTTGGATGAGCAGAAGATGATTAAATGGATAATTAGATTGATTCACTTGTTTTTAAACCATCATCCAAGAATTCACCAATCAAACTTGGATATTGGAAATTTGGATTTGATACACTCAAATTACAATTAGATTTTTATTATCGTTAGTTGATTTAATTGGATCAACTAAATTTACCAATCCTGATATTAAATAATATCTATTTACATTGATATTTCAAAAATTAAAATTAATGTTATACTTTTTAAAAGAAAATACTCAAGTTGAATTACTTTTTAGGGGTGGTTTGATTTTTCATTCTTGTATGTCTTTTTTAATTAACTAGTTTTTTTGTTCTAAACTAAAATGCTTTTAATAAATATGGTATTCTCTAGAAATGATTTTGTTAGTTTTCATGTGATTCAAAAAACCATTCATTAATTTTGTTTTATATGTTGTGAGTAATGATGGTATTTTTGGTTGTGTTTACTTATATGATTAGTTAATTATACGTAGAATAAGTTATGTTTTTCGTGTGTGGGGTTGAGTTACGGTGAGAAGTTGAGGTTAACGTGAGAAACGTAAGAAGTGATTACCAACCGTTGGATACACATAAGGATGAGATGCATCTGATAAGTGTACTGGATCAATTACAATCTAAAATGCAATTAGTGAGAGAGCATAAGATTAAAAGAAATTAAGGATTTAGATCTACTTCTTATACTTCTTATTGTTAACTCAACTTCTTAAATGATTTTTTTTACCTTCATGCTTATCCTACAAGGTATATGTTGTTGATTCAAATAACTTCATTTTAATTAGTTTCAAGAAAAAGTATTTGTTAATTATTTTGATATGTTTGGTGGATGGTTTAAGAATTCAATTTGGTTACTAAAGATCAAAAGGAATATGATGATTCGAATATCCTTGTATATGTTTTGGTGGTTTGCTATTTTAGAATTTCTTTTAAGAAA
Source organism: Centaurea solstitialis (assembly GCA_030169165.1). Lineage (NCBI taxonomy): Eukaryota > Viridiplantae > Streptophyta > Magnoliopsida > Asterales > Asteraceae > Centaurea > Centaurea solstitialis. The sequence continues at coordinate 74,674,777 of CM058042.1, read as the reverse complement.
GATCAAGGCTATGATTGGCAAAAATAAGCTAGCTTATAAGCTAGTCCATCCAAACATGTACCAGAAGCTAGCTTATAAGTTAGCTTTTTGAAACGCTACTTTGAGTAGCTTATGAAGAGTTTATTGTAGCTTTTCCCAATTATACCCTTATTAATATTAATTATTAAATTCAAATATACCCTTTTTATTCATTTTACATACTCATAAGCTAGTTTTTGCCAAACATAATTTGTTCATAAGCTAGCTTATCAGCTACTAGCAAGCTTATCAATCAACAGCTAGCTTATCAGTTATCCGCTAGCTTATCAGCTACCAGCTAGCTTATCAGCTAGTTTGCCAAACATAGCCCAAAAGGAATTTGAATATGAGTTTATACAAATTACACATTGGTCCTTGTGCTTTATAGTTTTGTATTTAAGAGGACATAAGTATGAAAATTAGCTATGCAGTTTCCATTTTATTATAATTTGGTCTCTTGGTTAACACAACCATGTATAATTCAAAAACGTTTTTTCCAAGTTTAACATAAATTAATATGTTCAATGACAACATGATAGATTTTCTATCCCTTCCTCCGCCCCTCCATACCCAAATGTTTCGTTCGACACTCATTTGATGACTTGTTTTCATGTAAAACACTGAGTTATCTTAACAAATGAAGAAACTAATTAAATTTACTATGATCAAATAACTGTATAAAACTTGTGTGTTTACAAAAAATAGGACCTAAATCTAAAACAAGAAAACCCCTAAATACAAAATTCATAGGTTGAATATGTGGAAACTGGTGCAATTGTGAATGAGGTTGAAATTTGGATGAAATCGAAGTATCAGATGTAGAAGTGAGACGAAAATGCAAAGGATGTTGAAGACTTAGAAACCAAAAATAAGTTTTAATTCTTTTTAAATAATCATTTTGAATGTATTAATTTATTTTATATAAAGTTTTTTTTACATGTATCGAAATGATAAAATTATAGAAAATATTTTTATTATGCCGTTAGTATTAAAATTTTCAAACCAAGATATTTGTTAAGATAAACTCTGTATATAAACTTAAAAATATTTGTATGAAAATAAGAGATGAAATTTGTGATTTCAAAAAACTAAATATAAAATTTCAAGGATCAAAATAAAAAAAACATTAAAGCAAACACTGATAAGGAATCAAAAGTAAAATAGATCAATAGATAAGGGACCAAAGATGTAATACAAATAAGACACAAAGGTTATAGAGTGAATTACATTTTTGGTCCCTCTTCTAAAACGATCATAATGCCCCTCATATGAGGGGCACATGACACCACTAATAGTAACAAATTGGACGTGTTAACGGTCCTGATTTTGGTTAACAACACGATTTTTGAAAAACTGGTGTATTTTATGAATTTAAGGGACGAAAACCAAAAAAATATAGATGAGGACCAAAATATGTAATTCACTCTTAAATAAATATGTTATTATCTATTAATTTTTTTTGAATGACAAGTTAACATACACACGTTCTAACTGTATTGGACCTCCAATTGTGCAATCCCACTAATCCATTGCGACCCGGTCTAACATTGGTTGAACCCGACCAGCACCGAAGTGGATCCCATAAACTAGATCCTCTCATACCGTCCCCGAACCCGGCCCCAAAGGACCAGATCCAAAGTCTGGATTCTCAGAAATATCACCCGTAGGAATTGAATCCTGATAGTGTGATTTTTACCCCACACCCCCTAAAAATATTACCAATCCAACTTAACTAACACCCTTTGATAACTTGATTATCTATTATACTTTTTATTCTTATATGTTTCAATATACCATTCATTTCTTTTTTTATATATATTAGAAGTAACGACGGTCTTTTTGGTTGTGTTTTATTTTTTACGTTTACCTATATGATTGATTAATTATACATAGAATAATCTCTGTTCTTTATTCGTATGCTACAAGTTATATATTGTTGATTTGAATATCTTTATTTTAGTTTTAGGAAAGATATTTTGTTGATTATTTTAATATGTTTTGATGGATGATTTAAGATAATTAAATTTATTTACTAAAAATCTAAAGGATTTTGATGATTCAAATATTCTTATATAGATTTTCGTAGTTTGATGGTGTAAGATTTTTTTAATAAAGATGAAGAGGAATTTGATTATATGTTTATACATATTCTTAAAAAAATGTTTATCCATATTACACATTGGTTGTGCTTTATAATATTGTACTTTAAATGAAATAACTATGAAAATTAGGCATGCACTATCCATTTTTTAAAAAATTTGGTCTCTTACCTTAACACCACCATATCTAATTCAAGAAGTTTTTCCAAATCCATATATGATAGTAAAGATGACCTATATTTGATATGTACCAATAATTCAATCAATGACACAATGTTGCATTTTTGTCTGATCCCTTCCCAACTATCTCGATAAGCATTCTGGTAGCTCGTTTTCATACGGAATGCAATATTATTCCACAAATCAAGAAATAAATTGAATATGTTATCATCAACTCATTTTATAAAACTTGTGTATTTACAATAAGAATCCCTAAATCAAAAAGAGCAAATAAGGTCGAATATGTGGAAATTGATGCAAATGGGAATGAGGTTGAACATTAGATGAAATTGAAGTAGCAGATGCAAAAACGGAATGAAGAAATGCAAATGAGGGCGAAGATGTTGAAACCAACCATAGTAATTAGAGGAAAACTCAAAAATATATGAAGAGTTTGAGGCCCAAAGCTTAGTCTTATCGATGGATACAAAGTCAAAACATTTCTATGATTAATTTAGCAACATCAAAGCCATTGGAATTGAGGATGAAAATCTAGAATCGAGATAGAAGTAGGAATTTGCCACCAAATCGAGTTACATTTGTGTAGTTTGAAGCCTAATCAATCAATTTCGTAACATGTTGAAGTGTATAATGTATTTTTTGCAATCATAATATGGCACGTGTTAGATCATTTTATATTTTGGCATATCTCAACCTGACTTAATGTTTTCATATGAGATGGACTGATTATGGTTATTATGAGAAGTTATTGGGTAAGAAGATGAGAAGGATTGTGATTCACTTCTTCTATGGATTAGGATCAGTGGAGCAATTCTTCAAAGTTTCATGGGGTTATCTAGCTCGAATATAAAATGTTGCATGGATTGTTTGATCTGGGATGATTTCATTTTTTTCAAATTTGAAAGCATCTCTAGTTCTCTTAAACGATTTCAGTTATAGAGTTTCTCGGTTCGATAAGGTTTCATTTGTTCTTCATCTTGTAATAGCCTATGATGGTCAATGTTATTGAAAGGTTGTCATATTTTGACATGAAAATCTTCATAAACTTGTCCCAAACTCTTTACGGTTCGTTTCAAATCAATGGCAAAACCATAAACGTAAACTAATATGTGGTTTAGGTTCATAATTCACCAACTTTGTAGACTTACAATCATGTTATTAAGCCATCAATCTTTCATGGCGAAGGAAGACAAGAAAGAAATGAAGTTTAGTTTGGAGTTACGTTTCAAAGAATGCCAATCTTGAAGGCTAGTGTTTTTCTTTAAGTAGAAAACTAGAGAAAAGGAAAAAGACTAACTTGCTTTCATGCACGTCAAGATGGATGTGTCTTTACTTAATGGCCAAAAACAGATGATGTTAGGATGAATGACCAAATCCATAATAAATGTGCACCACATGATGAGTTAGCTAATTCATTTTAGGGACCTTAGGTGTTTAAAAAATATATTGCACATAAACCAAACACGTAATGAGAACTGAAAAACTTAGATCAAGATGATTCAGCAGATGTAATTAAAAATATGGTTACAACCACATTTTTGAAACAAAAAGATATCTTCCTTCTCTTGTTTGATCAAAATTGGCAGAGTATAATAAAAAGTTGGGTGAACCAAATTACACAAAAAAAGACAATTTTTGTGGCTTTACTTTGACATTCATATTGATATACTTTTTTATTGTTTTTTTCACAGTTATTCCATTATGTGTTTGGAGGCTCCTCGAATCTCACTCATGTGTTTGCATCAAATTTTTAGCCAGTCACGACTCACGTTCATTAAAGTCCGGCAATGAGTCGTCGTGCTAAACATGTTTTAAAAGCCATTAAAATCCAACTTTTTGGCAAATATGGTACCCATAATTAATCAAGATCTGTAATAGCTTTATTTAGTACGTGACATGGAAAATGTAATGGATCATATGTGTGCATTGGCGAATCTAGAAGAGAAAACAACATGGTTCCCTAATTAAGTTTAGTCGAGAAAAATAAAAGTGTCAACTATATAACTTCTATAAAAATGAAAAGTTTAGGTTGGTCCTAGGACCTACCTAAGCTATGGGTAAATTCGCCGTTGTATGTGTGTGTGTAACTGTGTATATAGGGTTGGTTCACGTTAGACCAAATATTTTTCGTGACATCGATGAGACTAAAAAATGTATTGAAATGTATCATCATTTAGAGTGATTTCAATCTTGTCATTTTCTTATTACATTTGTTTTGTGAGTTGCAAGGTTGGAGGTATACTCTGGCAAGCTGTCATTCTTGAGGGGTTGAGTTGCAAGAAAGTCGCTTACAAATGTTGCATTTATAAAGGGTAGCGGAGTCATTAACTTGAAGATGAAGGGCTACATGTGGCGTTTCTGGTTCATTTAAATAGCTCAACTGAGCTTACTACAAGCAACTAAGAGCATCTCCAATGGGTAACACTATCTTTTACACCAAATGTTAAAAATAGTGTAAAAAGTAGTGTAAGATTTAGTGTTATTACTAAATCTTCTCCAATGGGTAACACTATTTTTTACACCAAAAAAGTAGTGTAAAAAAGTAGTGTGAAAAATAGTGTTACACCAAATTTGGTGTTATACTATTCATCACACTAAATTTAGTGTGAAAAGTAGTGACCCCATTGGAGATGTGAATAGTAATATTTACACCAAATTTGATGTTTAGTGTAAGATTTAGTGACCCCATTGGAGATGGTCTAAGCAAGTACAACTAAGATATTTTCATTATTTCATTTTATGAATTTACATTTTAGAGAGAGAAAGAGTTATTTCCAGTAACTCTAGTGAGAGAGATGTGTATTGTGTTGTTTAGATCTAGGGTTTATAAATTAAAATTAGACCCGATCAAAACTGACACGACATGTTAACCCAATACGATTTCGACACGAAATAAACGGGTTTTGGTTACATATTTCAACCCGTTTAAGTAAACAAACAGGTTGACACGATACAACACGAAAATTAAACGGGTAAGGTCAAGGTCAAACATATCAACTCGAAAATGACCTGACTAACCCGTTTATACATATGTGTATAAAGTTTTCTTTTTATCTTTTTACTAATTTACGATTTATTTGGATTTTCTAATATCATAATGTTAATGGATTTGGTTCAATCATATAAGTTTTAATTTTAAAATTTGGATTCCTAAACTTTTGTGAATTTTTTATTTTTTATTTTCAAAACGAGTTAAGCGGGTCAACCTGTTTATTAAACGGGTTGGGTGAGGGTTGAGATTCATGAACCGTTTATTAAACGGGGCAGGTTAGGATCAAACATTTTCAACCCGTTTAACTGTAACGCCCTGTTTTCGTTTTTCTTTATTATTCATTTATCTATTTTACGTCTAGTTGTTTGACGTTGGGCTCAAGCTTTTAAATGGACTTTAATTAAATTTTGGGCCTGAAATTAGGTAGGATGGGCTTGGTCCAGGTACTTAAGCCTTAGAACCCTTTTCCTTTGATCAGTTTTAGAGAATTGAAAGAGAAAGGGAGAGAGAGATCGAGAAAGAGAGAGACGAAGAGAGGAGAATGGAGAAGAAGTAGTTAGAGGCTTGGATCATTGTTACTCTCGTCGTTCTCCCTGTCGAATCCGTAAGGTATAACATTGAACCCTTGTTAGTTTATCGTTTCGTAAGATTAGGGTTCTTTCGGATAATCGTTAGTCGTTAATCGTTGTTGGGTGATGCGTTATTGGTTAATCAATGTCTTGTGGAGACTTCACGGGGTTGTTTTGTATCTTTTAAAATCAGATATATTAGGGTTGAAAGCCCTAATGCCTTTTCATTTGTGCAAAAAACGTTTTTAGAGAGAAAGAGGAGAATTTCGGAATTCACGTCAGGATTGCGCAGCTGTGGGAGATCGGCTCGTTCTCCTTCGTTAACCGTCGGATCGTCGTGAAATTTGGACAGCAGCTTCACAACTCATTGTTCTTCAATCTGACCGGAGGGATCGAGCATCGGAGGCTCCAGTAGGGAGCATAAAATAGCCGAAGTTGGCTGTTTTTCCAGGAAACAAATTCGGTAATTTGGGGATTTAAGTGGTGTGTGTGTGAGCGATTCTCGAAGGCAAACGACGAAGAATCAAGGGTGGGTTATTAACTGATTGCAAGGTATGATTTCTAAACACTTGTGTCGTTAGATTTTGCTAGTTATGTAGTTGAATAAGCGGTTAGGGTTTATACGTTTGTTAATGAAATTGGGGATCATTGGATCACCAATTGGATGTAGCATGTTGTAGAATCATTATAGATACATTGGATTGATTATTGTTGGGTTATTGTATTGGGATGTTTGGGGAAGGCCGCACAAGTTTTCTGTTCGTTTTTCAATTTTTGGTTTGTGTCGTCTTTGGGTTTTGACTATGGGTTATTGTTAAGAATGTTATAAGATAGCTAGGCTTGAAATTTTGGGGTCAATTGAACTAGTCTAGCTACGGCTAAGACTCTCGTTTCAGAATCGAATTGAGTTGTGGGGGCCGACCTATGTCCAAACTGACGGGAGATTTATATCGATCTCATGAGAGTCGGGTGTCAGTACAGGTCGTGTGATATGTATTTTGTTGATATGATTTGGTGGTTGACCCATCGTTGTGAATATGTATAGATATCTTGGATATGCATGTATGTGATGATATGACGACATGGTATATGTGTGTGTGGTACCTATTATGGGTACATATGCATGTGCTAGTATAAGTTATATATAGTGTCTGCTCACTAAGCGTTTCGCTTACCCGTTGTTGTTTATATTTTTTTCTTGCAGGAACTAATTCGGTTACGGGCAAAGGCAAGGCCCCGACTTGACTCCGAGACAGAAGACAGTTCCAATCGAATCTTAACAATAGTTGCTATGAAACCATTTATTCCGCTTGTTTTGATACGTTGAGTTAAATGATAAATTTATGATTTATAGACCTTACACTGATTTTTACTTATTAGACTTTGAGTTTGGCATTTATTACGGTTTTGTTTAAAGTATTTAATTAAATTAGTATTTTGGAAAAGTGGTGTTACAACTTGGTATCAGAGCCTAGGTTCAAGAGAATCAGCACATATACTTGCGAGTGTGTGTGTGGTTGGACTTAAACCAGAAGATTTTGGGAAAAATAAATTGATCAAGGTTTGGAACTGTCAGCTGGAGCTTCAAGACGGGGGTGAGCAGTACTTACTATATGTTCCTTTACTATGCTATCGATATGTTGAGTTACAGAAGTAACATAATTGCATGATAGATTGTCTACCCTCATTTGTAAATGCGGTATTGGTGATGCTATCCTTAATTGAATCATGAGAATGATGTAAACGTTTGGTTTTGATAGTGTTGTTTAACCAATTAATTACCTAGCTAGTCGGCAAATTGGGATGCTTAAGGATGGTATCAAACGCAAATACGTACATGGTTAGATTTTGGTAAGGGGTTGTTGGGCATGTTCTTGTTTGATTGTTGTCTAATGATCCTAGACCCGATTTCTGCCTCGGTTATAGTAGTACGGGCCCAAATAATAGTACTACTATAAACGTTAGTATGAAATTGCATTTGATTACGTCCTGGGAATTCCAAATGGCTGATGACAGTTAAGGGATTTATTGGTGCGTTGATTGTTGGCATGACTTATGTGACTAGGATTGTGTATGATGCGACTTGTGTAAGTTGAAAGCTATATTCTGTATTTGTAAAATTGCATGTGCACTATTAGATAAGAAGCGAAGATGGATGTGACTTATGGTAATTAACTCCTAGTCTTTTTACGGTGCATTTGTATGTTTTATAGTGTTATGTTACTTGGATTGGTATATGTTGTGGACCATAGGGTGTCCTAGTATGAGGAGAAGTGATAAGATTGTATGAATAGGCCGCGTACTTATGATCACTAGATTTTGTCGACTCTTCAGTGAATCAGGATGCCTAGTGGTGAAGTTAAAACCAAATTGGATTATGGTTGGAATTATAAGGGATCCTGAGAACTTGGAGGGGGGGTGAATGCGTAGTATGGATACGCTATAGGTTGAGTTTGGCCTATAGAGACAGGTTAGAGATCAGTTGCACTATAGGTTGAGTCTGGCCTATAGAGACAGTATAGAGGTCGGTCTGGCACTATAGGATAGTTGATCTATAGTGACCGTTTGGAGAGCAGTTTGAGCTTTAGAGCACTCAGTCGGTTGATGATGATCCTAGAGTAGTACGGTTGAGAATGTGTTTAGTGCATGTCGTATGACATGGTACTAGGAGTATATTGTTGAAATTGGATTTTGGTGGTCGCTAGAGAGAGACCTAGGAAATATCGTTTTCCCGGAGAGACAGTAAAAACCTGACTTAAGGAGGGATGGTTATGTTTAAGGTTGGAGAGACACTCCAACAGTCGTGGTTAGGATAGTCTATCTAATTGAAGAGTTGGGGTTAGTCAGATGATAGACTTGAAGATCGAAGCCACCTTAGCAGCTAGGAACCAGGGAGCCAAGAGCTTGCAGCAGAGGCGGGATCGAGGACACAGCTATGTTGACATTGAAGTATCGTCGAATGCCCTACTTAAGGGAAAGAAGAAACTAGTGATTATCTACGTAGTGGACAACTAGAGTGGAAGATGCTTCCTACGCCAGTACTGGAATTTAAGGAAAGGTAGTCGTCAATTCTTCCCCAAAGAACGGATAAGGATAAGTAGAACTTAGAGCCGTGTTTTGGATGAGTTAGCATCCTTAACATGAAGTTACTCTAAGTAGATGCTTAGGGAGCAGTGCATGTTACATATAGAGAAGGAGGAGATCATGGATGAACTCGTGATCTTAGTGCCGACAGACGGGTCGGTTATCTAGATCACCTATAATTCCAGAAGAACTCACTAATCAGTTCTGAATACGTGGTTAAGAAGATGATGAGGATGTAAAGTGAAATTGATGTACTTGAGGTTGATACAAGAGGTTCGAGCAGCTCAACCTTATTGCATGGGTAGTTCGAGTTAGATAAAGGTATCTAGAGGAGCATCAAAGCAAGAAGAGAAAGTCGAATCAGAAGCGGGCGCCAACAAAGAAGCAAAAGGTTTTCAAGCTAGCAGAGAGGTCTTCCGAAGAGTAACAAATGTGGTCGGAATCATTTCGGAGAATGTCAGTCGGGATATTCCGAGTAGTAACGCCCTATGATTGTGGGCACAACGGTCCAAGCGTCACTATTAGCTATACCGTGGATTGCTGGCGGCAGATCGAGAAAGAAGAATCGGCTCGGACGAGTTGAAGTAGGACCTTTGATTTATTTTAGGAGGAGGTCAAATCAACATCATGTATAGGTGCAGGTAAGTTTATAGATGAAGTCATAGTTTTCTTATTAGTTGTGACGTGGCCTTTTAGTATAAGTTGATCTCATGAGTATGAGAATAAGATAGTATCCAAACCGTAAGGATAACGATTGGTAAGTTCGGGTCATGCTAGCGACTACAAGGATTGTTGATAGAAACTAGTGGAGTAAAGTTTTCGTTAAGCCCTATTTTTCCCTTAGATGTAAGAATTTGATGTGATTGTTGGGATAGACGGGCAGGGACAACATCAGGCTAAGCTAAATGGTGATCGGCAGAGAATTCAGGTTTCAACCCTACTAGAGGAGGATTAAGTATTGAGGCGATGGAAGTAGTTTGGATGATGCGTTTAGTACCTAACGTATCTAATTCATAGATAGTTAAGGGAAATACTATTGATAGTTTCTGAGGTGCTAGCTGTTTTTGAGTATATGGATACAACCCCACGGGATCAGACTATCATATGGAAATTATAAACTACCTTTGTCTAAGAGGTAGCTAGGTTTCGACAATTAAATTTTGTAGAGGAAATTTCTGGTTTGAGTCAGTGAATAGGATGTTCATGGAGCAGCTTTCAGACCCAGACACGGACAACGCGGGTTCGATGTGTTCCTGTACGGACGGATGACCGTCCAGTCGCATTCATAAGCATGATGATCATGGTAAGTATACCGCCAATAGGAAAATAGCGGTGATGTTAGTTAGCGAAGTCTGGATTTATTCTAAGACAAGGGTAGCACATAAAAGATAATAGGAGTGTTGAGGTATGTTTTGGACCAGTAAATTTTGTTATTAAGATAGTGTAAAGGTTTGGTGCAGTAAAGGATTCTGGTCGCAGGAGTCTTTATCAATCTGATAAGTGAACCTCATAGCAAACGCTTTAAGTCGTAAGGCTAGCCGTGTGTCGTTCAGAGTCGCATTACTGAAGATGACAGTAAACGCGTCACTTTGTTGTGTTTAGAAAAGCTTAGGAAGAGCGTATTATTATAGGTAGATTACAAGGTTGTCCAAGGCCCGAGGAATTATGTTCGTTATGGAATACAGTGGTCGGGCTGACATTGAGTGTCCATTTCGTGGTGATTCGAGTGAATTTCGCCTCAGAACAGTTAGCAGATGTTATTGCCAGGGAAGCGGTATCTAGGCACGGGGGTGCCAGTGACAGTTACTTCGGATCAGGATACCCGCACCATGTTATGTCTCTGAGGGAAATTTCTCGAAATTTGTTGACACTAGTTTGCAGTTCGGTACAGCCTACCATCCTCAGATGAATGGACAGTGTCAGACAACGACGTGTATTTTGGAGGACATGCTATGAACATGTGTTTGAGACCTTGGGGCAGCAGGGACACGTGTGGTTCATGGGTTGAGCTATCTTGTAATAACTAGTTACCATGCTGGTATTCGCGAGCCTCTATAAGGAAGTTGTGCGAAAATAAGCGTAGAACCCATATGCGAAGGTGAAGCCACTCCGTGAGAACTGGGAAGAACATAAGTGGTTCAGATAATTACTTAGAACATTTAGAGGATTGTAAAACGACTTTAGACAGCTCAGAGCAGACAAAAAGCTATGCAGATAGGCGAAGATCGGATCTGGAGTTCCATGTGAGAAAGCGTGTCCTTTTGAAGGTTTCACCATGGAAGGAAGTAATCTGTTCATTGTGAAAAGACGAGAGCCTGGACTATGTAGAAAGACCGGTTGTTGTACTCGAAAGGAACGTGAAGAGGCTACAGAACAAGAAAATCGGAACCATTAACGTTCAGCGTCAACATGGAAAGGGCTCAGAGTGGACTTAGGAGCCAAAAGCTGAAATGCGGGAGAAGTATCCAGAATTGTTTTCAGATTGATTTCGGGGACGAAATCCTTGTAAGTGGGGGAGAGTTGTAACGCCCTGTTTTCGTTTTTCTTTATTATTCATTTATCTATTTTACGTCTAGTTGTTTGACGTTGGGCTCAAGCTTTTAAATGGACTTTAATTAAATTTTGGGCCTGAAATTAGGTAGGATGGGCATGGTCCAGGTACTTAAGCCTTAGAACCATTTTCCTTTGATCAGTTTTAGAGAATTGAAAGAGAAAGGGAGAGAGAGATCGAGAAAGAGAGAGACGAAGAGAGGAGAATGGAGAAGAAGTAGTTAGAGGCTTGGATCATTGTTACTCTCGTCGTTCTCCCCGTCGAATCCGTAAGGTATAACGTTGAACCCTTGTTAGTTTATCGTTTCGTAAGATTAGGGTTCTTTCAGATAATCGTTAGTCGTTAATCGTTGTTGGGTGATGCGTTATTGGTTAATCAATGTCTTGTGGAGACTTCACGGGGTTGTTTTGTATCTTTTAAAATCAGATATATTAGGGTTGAAAGCCCTAATGCCTTTTCATTTGTGCAAAAAACGTTTTTAGAGAGAAAGAGGAGAATTTCGGAATTCACGTCAGGATTGCGCAGCTGTGGGAGATCGGCTCGTTCTCCTTCGTTAACCGTCGGATCGTCGTGAAATTTGGACAGCGGCTTCAAAACTCATTGTTCTTCAATCTGACCGGAGGGATCGAGCATCGGAGGCTCCAGTAGGGAGCAGCAAATGGCCGAAGTTGGCTGTTTTTCCAGGAAACAAATTCGGTAATTTGGGGATTTAAGTGGTGTGTGTGTGAGCGATTCTCGAAGGCAAACGACGGAGAATCAAGGGTGGGTTATTAATTGATTGCAAGGTATGATTTCTAAACCCTTGTGTCGTTAGATTTTGCTAGTTATGTAGTTGAATAAGCGGTTAGGGTTTATACGTTTGTTAATGAAATTGGGGATCATTGGATCACCAATTGGATGTAGCATGTTGTAGAATCATTATAGATACATTGGATTGATTATTGTTGGGTTATTGTATTGGGATGTTTGGGGAAGGCCGCACAAGTTTTCTGTTCGTTTTTCAATTTTTGGTTTGTGTCGTCTTTGGGTTTTGGCTATGGGTTATTGTTAAGAATGTTATAAGATAGCTAGGCTTGAAATTTTGGGGTCAATTGGACTAGTCTAGCTACGGCTAAGACTCTCGTTTCATAATCGAATTTTTTAGTGTTGTTTGAATGGTAATTGATGAGTACCATACTTGAATTGCTTAGGTGATCAATCGTACCACCGTGAGGATGCCGAGGAGCACTTTACATTGTTATCAGGCGAGTTTTCACTATGTATGATTTATACTACCATGTGTGTATGTATGCATAGTAGTGTCATGTAAAGGGAACCGCATGCCCTTGATGAGTTGCGGGGGCAAACTCGTGTCCTAAGCTGGCGAGCGATTAAAGGGAACCACATGCCCTTGGTGAGTTGTGGGGGCCGACCCGTGTCCTAATCGACGGGAGAGAGGGAATCCACATGCCCTTGATGAGTTGTGGGGGCCGACCCATGTCCAAACTGACGGGAGATTTATATCGATCTCATGAGAGTCGGGTGTCAGTACAGGTCGAGTGATATGTATTTTGTTGATATGATTTGGTGGTTGACCCATCGTTGTGAATATGTATAGATATCTTGGATATGCATGTATGTGATGATATGACGACATGGTATATGTGTGTGTAGTACCTATTATGGGTACATATGCATGTGCTAGTATAAGTTATATATAGTGTCTGCTCACTAAGCGTTTCGCTTACCCGTTGTTGTTTATATTTTTTTCTTTCAGGAACTAATTCGGTTACGGGCAAAGGCAAGGCCCCGACTTGACTCCGAGACAGAAGACAGTTCCAATCGAATCTTAACGATAGTTGCTATGAAACCATTTATTCCGCTTGTTTTGATACGTTGAGTTAATGTAACACCCCGTTCTCAAGTTAAGTTAAATCAGAGTTATGAGTTAAGGTTGAACCCGTTTTGGGCATTGTTTGATATATGTGCATGTGTTATGATTAGGTGCTACGAAGTGATTGTCGTACTAGTTAAGGGAGCTTACTAATCAACGTGTCAGGTGAGTACCTCACTTAACTCTTATTGTTATGTGTGCATGGTTATGTTTTGCATGTGTGATTATGTGTATGCGTCCCTTCGGGGACATGGCAGAGTACCTATGGTGGTAGTAATACCCCTAGGGAATTATTATGAGATGTGTTCCTTCGGGGACTTGGGAGAGTACCTATGGTGGTAGTGATACCCCTAGGGAATTTGGAGAGGCCTGGTACCAGTGTCATTTGTCCTTCTTGATGGCATTGAGCCGTAAAGAAGGTTGGAGACTTGCATGTATATTGTTGCGCTGAGATGTGATTATGTATGTATGATGGTAAGTGGTTAAGTGTGTGTGCTCACTAAGCTTTATGCTTACCCCGTTGTTGTTTATCCTTTTTAGTGTCAGGTACGTCCCGGAAGGGAAAAGAGAAAGTTTCCGAATGAGACTCCGAGGTTGCAGCAGTTCAGTCTAAGCATGAAGTTAGAAGATGATGTTTATGAAGGGATGAGTGTTTTTCTTGGTTGTGATGTAAACATATGGATTTAAGTTGTTTAAACTACGTTCACGATTTCAAGCTTTTAGCTTATATTTTCTTAAAACTTGTGAATTATAAATGGTTTTAATGTTGGTTTTGGACAAGCTTCCGCTTTTGTATGAACTTGGTTACTTTGCTTTGAAAATGAATGTTTTAAGAATTGGGATGTTACAAGTTGGTATCAGAGCCTAGGTTTAAGGGATTTGAGTATTCACAAGTGGTGGATACTTGAACTTAAACCAAATGCTCGTGTTTTAGTAAATAAGAGTAACCAAAATGAAGAGTTTTATGGAGAGATGAGTATGAAATATTTTATGAAGAAATGAGTAGTGAGACTGAACTGCGGACCGGAGCATCAAACGGGGGTGAGCACACTAACCTTACCTTATTGAGCATGATGATTTGTTATGATATGAATATATGACATGTGAATATGTGAACACTAATATGTGAATTACTAGTGATAAGAAGTTAAGTTGAGCATGTACATTATGATAGCTGTTAAGAATGTATGTATGAATTACATGAGGTTATGGCATGTGTGACAAGTGAGCAGCGGTTGTGTGAATGACTAATGCTATGTAGTTATGTTAAGCATGTACCCCTATGATAGTTGTCATGTGATGAAGTGTATGCATGTTGTGATATATGTTACGTGAAAGTATGGCATGTGTGATAAGTAAGCACTAGTATGTGAAATACTAGTGCTATGCAGATTAATTTGGGCATGTATCCATTGATAGTTGGTATGGATTATGTGTATGCATGTGTGTTGTATGTAGGTTGTAGCTATGTGCTGGTAAGTAGAAAGGCATGATGTCTGTTATGTGATTAGCTTGTAGAGGAGCCTTTGAACTCTAGTGTTGAGTTATGTGTATGTGACAACTGAGTTGGGAAGTGGAGCTTTAGTAATGGTGTCGAGGCTAGGCATGTAGGGTGTAGTTACAATGATATAAGGGCCCATATCATTGCAAATACATTGTGCATGTTGGGAATTGACATAGTTACGGGAGTTTCTATGAACCAACAATGTTGTGTGGGAAGGGGTAATAGCATGATAGGGCGTGTGTATGTCCTTAAGATAAGTAGTCAGAACCGTAAAGGCATGTGATGAGGAGAGAATTGGGAGCTAAGGTCGTTGACCTGAACTAGTAGATTGCATGGGACGGACAGTAGAGAAGAGTTTAGAGTAGCATGTTAGATGAATCAGTAAAGATAGACCACTCAGAAGCATGTTGGGAACTGTGATGATAGTATGAATAGATTACATGTGAATAGTCAGTGGGTTAGAGAGTGCAGTAGATGAGGTAGGAGAAGTTCTCTATGAGATCCTTCTTAGACTTTCGAGCGTGAAGAGTAAGAATTAACCCAGGTGGTTAATAGCAGTCTAGAGACAGTTATGGCAGCATGAGTCAGCGATGCAGTAAGCTCTCAGTCTGCTGAGACTAGAGCAGTTAGAGATAGCGAGGTTGATCAGCAAGTCACCATCGGTAGTTCAACCTATCGGGTTAGTGAATGAGATTACTTGCAAGCTGTTAGAGGTGATCACTCTGTTGTTCAGAGTATGTCGCGAGCGAATGGAGGAAGGTGTGCATGTATGTTGATGTGTTAGAGCCAAAAATAAGAGAAGTTATGGTGATAGTAAGGTGCACTGATTTTATCAGATGCATGAGGTAACTTGGGATAGAGAGGGTTAGAATTGGAGATGCAAGGAAGAAGAGTGATAGTGTTCCAGTTGACAGCAGAAGAGACAATGAAGGAGTTGGACGTTCTGTCAGGGTAAGCAAGAGAGTTTGACAGAAGTAGAAGTACGTAGTGGACAAGGAGTAATGTTGGAGTAGTGATGTGTAAAAGGATAAAGTGGTAGTTGGGATAGAATGGTTAAATCAGAACTGAGCTAGCCCTGACTGCGAGAAGCTTTAGGTAGTAGTTTGAACTCTAAGTGGGGGAGAACTGACTATCAAATGAGATGGAAGAGGGAGATTACCTATGATGTGCACCATGGCTAAGGCCAGGAAGCACGTTCTTCTGGGAGGTAGCAATTATTTAGTGTATGTGGTCGATAGCCGGGCTGAGATAGGGAGAAGACGGTAGTGAACGTGCCAGTGGTCAGCGACTTTCCAGATGTATTTCCGGATGACTTGCCTGACATTTCTCATGAGAGGCAAGTGGAGTTTCGGATCAAGTTAGTTCCGGGGGTGGTGTCAGTAGCTAAGACTTGTACCGAGTAGCACCTCCGGAGATGCAGGAATTGTTACGGATGTGTATCGATTACCGAGAGTTAACCAAGCTTACAGTAAGGAATAGATACCCGCTGTTGAGGATCGACGATCTCTTTGATCAACTTCAGGGAGCCATGTGGTTCTCGAAGTTAGATCTTCGCTCAGGGTACCACTAGTTGAAGGTCCGAGGAGAAAATGTGCATAAGACAGTCTTTTGTACTCGATATGTGTATTTCGAGTTCGTTGTGATGTCATTCGGGTTGACGAACGCACCAACAGCTTCCGTAGACCCGATGAATCAGAACTGTAGGTCGATGTTGGATAGGTCAGTGATTGTATGTATAGATAAGATGTTGAACTATTGGAGATCGAGGGAGATGCAAGTGGAGTACATTCGAGGTGTATTGGAGACTTTACGCAAGGCACGTTGAGTGTGGAGGAAAGAAAGCAGCAGCTATCGAAATCTTAAGAAGGAAGTTATGTAAAGCTCTAGTGTAGACTTCACCGGAGGCAGTAGAGGACATGGCAGTTTGTGGTGGTATTTCTTACCACCTGTTAGTTGTAATATGATGAAGCATGATGGGGAGTAAATGGATGATGTAAGGAATTATTATGGGTGTTTATGTTATACGTGAGGGTAGGGAGTAGGTAACTATGTTGGATGTGAATAGCGTGTTTCTGCGCTTACGGACAGCCTTGTACCCTTAAGGGTCAAGGGGATAGTGTCATTCTTGTCAGAGCAGACGGCACGATCAGTTCCGTTCGGGGAACGGAGAGCAGTTATGTGTGCAGATGTGTTCATGTTGTGAAATATGTCGTAAACCGTGGAAAACGACATAGTGAGGCTGTTACAGAGGTTTGATGAACCTGGTTATAGGCCGATGCTTAATGGGTCGGTGATCGTTTGCATTGGTGAATGTTATTGTAGTAAATCATGGAGTGAACGCTTGATGGTTCAAACTATTGTGGAATTGGGTTAGGAATGAAGAAGTGAATGAACTGTATGTGTTGAGATGTCAGAGTCGGAGATAAGAGAAGGTGTGATGATAGTGAGGTGCATTAATTGCATGACGAAGGCGAGCTTGATGTCCAGACTAATCTTTACTTGATTCTTGTGTTTCCTACACTGGTGGTTACACCCGTAGGCTTCGAGAGTCAAGTAGGGACAGTCGAGACTGTCTGTTAGGGACTAAATAAGTATGTGTATAGTGATGTAATAGATGTTGGAAGGAATTGTTGATACAAATGTGATAGAATTAGAGAGGGTAAGAGTTATATCGACCCTATAACGGGTTTTGTGTTAGTTGATGGTACAGCTTGGTAGTTAACAATGATGGCCTCGCTAGTAGGTATGTTTATGCAGTCACGAAGAAGAGCAGTTAAGAGTGAGAGTTCGAATAAGGAAGGAGGTAAGGGTCAAGTAGTTCGGGTAATACCCGACAGTCGTGGTCTACTAAGTTATTGAGACCGAGTATTAAGTTCCAGTATCAGAGACGTAAGGATGGTTTAGTGGTGGCCAGTGCTGAATCGAGATATGGAAAAGCATGTGGAAAAGTGTTAGACGTGAGAGGAGGTTGGGGTAGAGTTAGAGTTACCGGATGCAGTAAGGGCATGTAACGAATGTTTTGATTGCAAGGTTAGTTGCACTCTTAGAGATCTTGATGTTATGAGAGAGATAGTGGTCAGACTGACGGGTAGAGTGAGAGGACGGTATTAACTCTCAAGTATCTGTTAAGAGCCTGTATGTGGATTTTTGGAGGAAGTGAGATAGGTATCTGCCGTTGGCAGAGTTCTTGTATAGTAGCAGTTTTCATGTCAGCACAGGCATGCCTTCCTTTGAGATGTTGTGCGGGAGGAGGTGTAGGACTCCCATCTTTGGGAGAGGTTAGTCAGAGTGAGTTGGGCATGCGGACAGTATCCAGAAGGCGGCTGAGGGTATTCAGTGGAATCAGGATGGAGTATGTTCAAAGGGAGCATAGGAGAGGCACCGGATGATGAGATGAGACGGGACCAACCATAGATGTTATAGGGATAGAGGATTTCGGGGACGAAATCCTGATAAGTGGGGGAGAGTTGTAACACCCCGTTCTCAAGTTAAGTTAAATCAGAGTTATGAGTTAAGGTTGAACCTTGATTGTTATGTCTTAGGAGTTGAGGGGCCCAGATGTCATTTGTGAAAGTGTAAGGGAAGAGTGGTCAGATAAAAGGGTTAGAAACCCTTATCTCTTCAGTAGCAGTTTCCAGAGGAACGCACGAGAGGAGAGAAAGAGAAGAATTGGGAGTGGAAGCAAGGAGTTCAATCGGAGGTTTGTGGTGATCGATTGCGTAATTAATCACGTTTCTTGCGCTAAGGTAAGAGTTCTATGTTAGTTTGATTGTCAATTGATGTCAACTTTGGAGTTTTGTGTTGGTTAGGGTTGGATGTTGGGTTGGTGATCATAGAATCACCAATTGTTGTAATTGGTAGGTTTTGGGGTTGAATTACTCGCGTGTAATCGCTAGTTATCGACCCTAGTTGTTATGAGAAAGTGAGTTTGGAGTTAATGGTCGAATTTGGAGTTTTGGGGTTGAAATCCCATCTGCAGTCGCATCCTGCGACTGAAGATTTTGGGTCTGCAGGTATCCGCGGGTCAATCCGCGGGTGGTGACCCTCGGGATGACCCTCCGTTTATCGGCGGGTCAAGCCGCGGGTGGTGACCCTCGGTTCGACCCTCCGTTTGTGCTGTCCAGATTTTTGAGTTTTTCGTAAGGGGCTCGTTTGGGGTTCTTTTGCTTAGGGACCCCTAGGGGCTTGTGTAACTTAGTGTTAGGCGAAGTTTCGTGGAAATTGGTCGAGGTTAACTTGGCCATTTCGCGTTAAGGAGGCGGGTTTTGAGTTAAGTACCCGTTTTGGGCATTGTTTGATATATGTGCATGTGTTATGATTAGGTGCTACGAAGTGATTGTCGTACTAGTTAAGGGAGCTTACTAATCAACGTGTCAGGTGAGTACCTCACTTAACTCTTATTGTTATGTGTGCATGGTTATGTTTTGCATGTGTGATTATGTGTATGCGTCCCTTCGGGGACATGTCAGAGTACCTATGGTGGTAGTAATACCCCTAGGGAATTATTATGAGATGTGTTCCTTCGGGGACTTGGGAGAGTACCTATGGTGGTAGTGATACCCCTAGGGAATTTGGAGAGGCCTGGTACCAGTGTCATTTGTCCTCCTTGATGGCATTGAGCCGTAAAGAAGGTTGGAGACTTGCATGTATATTGTTGCGCTGAGATGTGATTATGTATGTATGATGGTAAGTGGTTAAGTGTGTGTGCTCACTAAGCTTTATGCTTACCCCGTTGTTGTTTATCCTTTTTAGTGTCAGGTACGTCCCGGAAGGGAAAAGAGAAAGTTTCCGAATGAGACTCCGAGGTTGCAGCAGTTCAGTCTAAGCATGAAGTTAGAAGATGATGTTTATGAAGGGATGAGTGTTTTTCTTGGTTGTGATGTAAACATATGGATTTAAGTTGTTTAAACTACGTTCACGATTTCAAGCTTTTAGCTTATATTTTTTTAAAACTTGTGAATTATAAATGGTTTTAATGTTGGTTTTGGACAAGCTTCCGCTTTTGTATGAACTTGGTTACTTTGCTTTGAAAATGAATGTTTTAAGAATTGGGATGTTACAGTTAAATGATAAATTTATGATTTATAAACCTTACACTGATTTTTACTTATTAGACTTTGAGTTTGGCATTTATTACGGTTTTGTTTAAAGTATTTAATTAAATTAGTATTTTGGAAAAGTGGTGTTACATTAACTTTGAACCCAACACAAACTCGACACGATACAACACGTTTGCCTGGTCTAAGTAAGATATTCTTTGTTGATGAAATAAATATTAGATCATATGCTTGACAAAAATGATATTGAAAAATTCACAAGTTACTGTGAATGTATAAAATTATGAGTGAATTACATTTTTAGTCCCTCACGAATAGCTGTTTTTTGCTTTTCGTTCCTCCAAAGGTAAAAGTACACTTTTAGTCCAAAAACGAGTTTTTCTTGCCCATGTTGGTCCCTCACACTAACACCGTTAACGTGAACTCCGTTAACCCCATCATGTGCCTCTTACACGATGGGCAATTTGGTCCTTTCGTCTATTTTCTATTTTATTTAAAAAAGTATTAATATTTTATATTATAAAATACATAAAAAATAAACCAATAATTTATTAAAAGCTATGATCTTCTTCTTGCTCATCCCTTCCAAGTGATTTTGTTATTTGACTTGTATGAATGTTCTTGTTATTTGATTTGGATGAATGTTTTTTAAGTTTGCTAAATCAGTGATTTAAAATGTTTTGGATGTTTTTAATGAATGATTGTAGTGGTTTTCGGCAATGGTGGGTGGTTGATGGTGGTAGGTGGCGGTGATTGGTGGCAGCGTTGGATGGTAATGAAGATTGAAGAATGGAGGAAGCGTAAGATGAAGATTTGGAGAAAGAGGAAGGAGATGATGAAGATGGGAGGAGGAGTGTAAAAAGACTAAAATGCCCCTCACGTGAGGGGCACATGTCGGGGTTAACGAAGCTTACATTAACGGTGTTAGTGAGAGGGACCAACATGGGCAAAAATAATCGTTTTTTGGACTAAAAGTGTATTTTTACCTTTGTAGGGACGAAAATAAAAAAAACAACTATTGTTCATGAAAAAATATTGTAAAGGTTTACCTCTATTTAGATTTTTAAAGTAAATGTTTAATGTTATTTATATTTATATTTATAGTTATAGTGACCACATTTATAGTTATTGTGAGAACATGTTTTATGTGAAAACCGTATCAATAAATTTTAGCATTTAAATCATACTAGATGTGACAACCAATTATGTACAAAATCAAAGTGTCAATAAATTTAGCATTTAATTCATACTAGATCTAATATAATTCGACAATACGAACCATTTCTAAAATACAACTCAAACAAAAGTTTAATTTTCAAACTACAATAAATTTTTAATCTAAAATATTTTAAGTTATAATAAAACTTTGAATTAGGTAAATTATATAAAAATTCATTTTATTCTATTTTAGTGCAATATTTATATTATTATACTTTTTTTTTAGTTTTTTAACATTGTAAAAACTCATACACACATATAGCAAAAGAATTTGTAGCCGACTTGAAGATTTGATATCCAAACTTGGTTGACTATGAAATACTCGAGTTAATCTATATGAAGATGAGAAATCTTGGGTTTGGTCCAAAGACTCCGTGTCAGGGGCACATGGTATATATCAGAAAATTCCAAAATCGAACAACTCATTCGAACAAAATGAGATTTAGGCTGTGTTTGGCAAACATAAGCTAGCTGATAAGCTAGTCCATCCAAACATGTAGCAGGAAGCTAGCTTTTTGAAACGCTACTTTGAGTAGCTTATGAAAAGCTTATTGTAGTTTTTTCCAATTATATCATTATTAGGCATTGTTTGGTAAAAAAAAGCTAGCTTATAAGCTGACTTATAAGCTAGCTTATTTTCTGTGTACATGTTTGGTAATACCAAAAGTAGCTTATAAGCTAGCTTTTTGATAAGCTACTTTGAGTAGCTTATGAGAAGCTTTTTGTGACTTTTTCCAATTATACCCCTTATTAATAATTAATTATTATAATTATAATTATATATTAATTAATAATTATTAGTTTTTAATAATTTAAAATAATTAGTAATTAAATTAAAGTATACCTTATATATTATTTATTTTTAAATGTTATTAATTATTATTATATATTATTTAATATGTCTAACTATCAAATAAAAATACAATAATTTTTAAAGTGTTATATAAGTGAAACATGTTAAATATTTTAATAAAAAAATATTTATATCTAATTCTTAGTTATATTCTTTTAGAATTATTGATTATTTAAGATATGTTAAGTTGATTAATTTTACTTTTATTATATTTAATAGTAATTTAAATTATTAGTTAATGTAGATTTTTTCTAAAGTTTATTTTAACAAATTCTAAACTTATAGTGGGTATATATAATAATAATATCTATATTATTTTTTAACATATTATATTATTAGAAATTTATTTTAATTATATTATTAAATTTTATCTTAATTATATTATAAAATACTTGTAACTGATTATTTATTAAAAATGTCCTTTTTGGTCATTTTACATACTCATAAGCTAGTTTTTACCAAACGTGACTTGTTCATCAGCTAGCTTATCAGCTACCAGCTAGCTTATCAGCTAATTTACCAAACATAGCCTTAATATTAATTATTAAATTCAAATATACTCTTTTTGGTCATTTTACATACTCATAAGCTAGTTTTTGCCAAACATAATTTGTTCATACGCTAGCTTATCAGCTACTAGCAAGCTTATCAATCAACAGCTAGTTTATCAGCTATCCGCTAGCTTATCAGCTACCAGCTAGCTTATAAGCTACGCTTGCCAAACATAGCCTTAAATTAGGCAGTCTTACAAGATCCAATCTTCAAGTTAATATGGTTGGAGAAGCATAGATTGGATTGTTTGATTCCCTTAAGCATATAAAAAGAATATGCCAATCCCACCACATCTTTCACCAATGGAAAAATTGTCTCTCTTGGATGAAAATCCAAAAGCCATTATGGACCAGAATTCAATGAGTACAGGTAAGCGATTGATGGAAATTGTAGACAAAAAACAAATCATAAAACTTAAATAAATCCAAAGGACGTCGTGGTGGTAGTGGGTAAAGGTGTTTGAAAAAAAATCATTAGATCATTTAAACTAGTTATATTGAGTTAAATAGGACTCTTTTTTGCAATTTAAACGGTCCGTTGATCTGATCTAGCTTGAAAAATAGCTAAACCAAGTGGTTTGGAACTTTTTTGGATAGTTTGAACCAAACCGGCTGTCAAATAAACATAAAACCTATATTAGTGTAATACTATAACCCGACTTTTAAAACTTAGGCTCAACTTTATTCTAAATTTCTAATAGGTCAAACACAAAGCCTATTTTGAAATCCCCAAATTACTAAGCGGTTGTTTGTTTTTAAAAAAATAACTCTTAAAACCTTTTAAATCTGAAAATTATGAGGTTTGTAGATGTAAGATTGTTTTGTTTTTAAGAAAATTTTTTAAAACCTCTTGTCGTCCTATGAAATTTTAAGAGATGAATTGTCCACCTCTTTTTTATTTTTGATGTGAAATAAAAACAAACGAGATCTAAATCTAATCAGCCTCACCATCAAACTTTGTTTACTCTTTTTTTGTTAAAATCGACAACTCAAGAGCTGCTCACTTAATTTTTTGGATGTTTTATTTTGTTAAAATAGATATTTAATCTAAAATTCAAGATTATATTTTAAGTTTAACTTTAAAACTCATAAAAGATTCAAACCACCTAAACTGATCAAACAAAACCGCCTAAATTGTCGTCCGGTTTAACCAGTCTGGGCTTGATGTCAAACCATTTGGTCTGAAAGTTTTGATAAATTGTGGTTTGGTCTGTAAAATCTTTTTTTAGTGTGGTCCATCCCCACTCTTTTCATATTAAATCAGCCTAGTTTAGTGGTTCTTTAACGGTGAGGATGTAAATCAACTTATCTATACCTTGATTAGTTTTATATATTTGAATTGGCATGTATACCTTAATAATCTTATGTGTTCTGAAAATGACAGTTAGAAAAATCCGATTTTAAAAGATTTGAATTAATGATCTATGAGCAAGAGCCTCGTTGAGCTTTCAAGTTTAATAGCAGTAGCAACTAGCAAGAGGTTTAATAGCCTTATCGTAGTAGCCAATGACAAAAATGAAGAGACTAGAAAAATGAGAAATACCTACGGTTTTAAGTTTGAACCAAATACAAGGACGTAAAATGCTTTTTATTACATGTATTGTAAGTTATATATGATTGAGTATGATATTCTTCTCCTGCCCTAAGCAAAAAACGTTATCATACCTAAGTTTAAACAAAAAAACTTTTGTTTTTGGATCCAACAAAATGTTCTGACTCTTGAAAAGCTAACTTAGATAAAATGTTTGCATTAGTGGCCTAGTGGTCGGTAACATCCTTGAAGGGACAGTGCATGGCGGCATCCTGTCTAACTGGGTTCGATTCATGGAGTGAACATGTGACGATAAGGATACCATGGGTCGGTTCATGGTCGTCGATGATTAGTCAGGTGCCCGTATGGATCTCGAATACCTAATCGACTTCATGTTGGAACATGTGTGTGTTATCTGCCGTTAAAAAAAAATGTTTCGATCCAGTGAAATGTTCAACTCTCAAAAAAGCTAGTTGTTTTGGATTTAATGCATTGTTTGAATCTTAAAGAACAATTATCATCTTAATGTTGAGTTTTTGAGTCTATATTATCAAGGAAACGGAAGGAGAGTATGGAGAAAGAAACGAATGTCACATTCTTGAGATTTTTAATAGGAAAAGTAAGAAAAATAATGTTTTGCTTCAAATCTTTCCTCTCAATTGGGGGAGGAAAAGGAGGTAGAGAGAAGGAAATAAAATTAAAAAAGATAATAGGAAAATATAAATATTTATAAAATTACACATTTACTTATAATAAATTAATCGATATGTTTTTGATGGAAAATGAAAGTGGTAGGGTATGGTTTAACACACATAAACACACATCAAGCTAATGAATTGATTTTCGACCTTTCTTGATAGGTTATCGCCTCCGTCTCAGTGAGTTCTCAATTGGTCTCGATGAGTGTTGGGTTACGATGATGTAGAAGGCAATGCCTTATGATATTAAAGACAATGACGTTGAGTTATATACTTATGGTGGCGAGCTGTTGTACACACTTACGTACCAAAGTATTCATAATGAATTTAACACATATCACAGAACATGAAATTCTCGTTTTCTTGAAACTTTATTTTACGTAAGTTGGTGGATCAATAAAAATGGATGATCAAGATCAGTCTATGTATACATTAAAAAGTAAATTTTTATTTCAACTTTTCTATATGTATCTAGTCGAAGCTCGTCTCTTGTTTTCTTCTTTATTGTTAAAAAAATTTATATATGTATTTGAAGGAAAGAGGTATCCAAATCCAATAGGTGTTGTAGGATATATTTTTTAATGGTCATGAAGTTTATCATAATTTGGAAGTGTTTGAAGGAACGTGGATATAAACCCGTCTTCGTTGTCAATGAATTTATTTCATGGAAAATGATTGTTTTCGAAACAAAATCATTTAATAGTTGGAAAGGTTTCTTCTAGAAAACGTTACGTAAATATGCATATTTTATAATTATATGATAAATGTTATTTTTCTAAAAGATGCAAGAAGTTTTTTTAAATCGTTGATCACTTTTAATCAAATACTCTTTTATGAATTACGGCTTAAAAAATTGATTTGGTATATCTCAATACTTCTTATCACAATACATCTTATCCTAACGTTCATCTATTTCTTATCAAATATTTAGTAACAACTTCTTATGCTTCTTAGCTTATTTAGCACTTCTCACTATAACCCAAGCTTTTATCGGTTACTAGTTTAAAATTCATTATAGTTGATTTATGAAACACGACCAATATCAGACGTAGAAAAATCATTGGTTTATCAAGCATATGACCCATAACTTTAATCATGATTTAACAACCATTGATTTATGATGTCAAAATTATGTAAATGCACTTCTTATATGTTATTTGTTTATCTTTTATTGTATACTTTATAGATATGTCTAATCTAGACATTACAAAGACACTAAAAATAATGAGATCCTTAATACTAAAATAAAATTCACTCCGACCCAACATTAAAAAAACATTAAAAATATATTTAATGTCATAGTAATAATAAAATAATACAAAATTTTGGTTAATATATTAAACTTTTAATTGATATATCTATATAGGGTTGAGTTCCGTTGTTAACCGCAAATATGGTGTTAACCGTGTTAACCGTGTTAACACATGTGCACAAGCCAATTTGGGCAATTTGAACACAGACTAACACATGTGCACACCCACCACTATCACAACTACCACCACCACCATCACCACACCCAACACATGTGCACAACCACCACCATCACATCTACCACCACCACCACCACCATCACCACCCGGTAAACACATGTGCACACCCACCACCATCCACCACCATCACTACACCCACCACCCGGTGAACACATGTGCACACCCACCACCATCACAACTACCACCACCACCACCACACCCAACACATGTGCACAACCACCACTATCACAACTACCACCACCTCCATCACCACACCCACCACCCGGTGAACACATGTGCACAGCCACCACCACCACCACCACCACAGCCACTACCATCACAGCCACCACCACCACCACACCCACCATCTCCAAACCACCATCACCACCACACCTACCACCACCACACCTACCATCTCCAAGCTACTACCACACCCACCACCAAAACCCTAATTTCAGATCTACAATCCACCAAACTACCACCACCACCAAAACGCTAAATCGACGACCTAGGGCGGCAGATCTGTTGGAAGGCCAACGGTGGCGGAGTGAAGATGTCAGTGGTCGAAGAACGAGGAGTCCGGCGGGGTAAATATGGTGGCGGAGTTGCGGTCGGAGAGGAGAGTCGGCGACTAGGGTTAGGAAGGTGGCGCGACTGTGGTGGTGTTCTTGGAAGGCGGCAGCGAGTGTGGTGGTGTTGTGGTGGCAGCCGACGACTTCGATGGTGGTGGTGGCGGCAGGCGACGACTTCGGTGGTGGTGGTGGCAGCAGGTGGCTGTGGTGGTGGAAGGCGGCAGATCCGCCGGTGGTGGTAGAAGGCGGTGGCTCAAGTGGTGGTGCCTAGGGCTGGCAATTCAGATCAGGTTCAGGTTAAATGGGTCGTGTTACTTTCAGGTCGGCCATTTTCGTGTTACTTTCGTGTCAACCCATTTTTGACCCAAATCCATTTCGTGTCAGGTTCGGTTCGTGTCACTTCCATTCGTGTTCGGTTCGGGTCGTGTTTCGTGTCGACCCATTTTACTACCGAGAAAAAAACTGTGTCAAGTTTTCTTGCGGGAGGGGGATATTCGGGTCGGGTTTCGGTTTGACCGGTTGACCCATTTCAAGAAAAAAATGCATCCATATTTAGACTTTAAAACTTGAAAGCACATAAATATTTTAAGCTAACAAATCCAAAAATTCAATTCGCACTTTTATTTTTCTTTCAAATTGAAAACGAAAACAAAACAAAATTTTCAAATTCCCACCACTTTATTAAGGCTATGTTTGGCAAGCGTAGCTTATAAGCTAGCTGGTAGCTGATAAGCTAGCTGTTGATTGATAAACTTTCTAGTAGCTGATAAGCTAGCTTATGAACATATTATGTTTGGCAAAAACTAGCTTATGAGTATGTAAAATGACCAAAAAGGGTATCTTTGAATTTAATAATTAATATTAATAGGGGTATAACTGGAAAAAACTACAATAAGCTCCTCATAAACTACTCAAAGTGGCGTTTCAAAAGGCTAACTTTTGGTACATGTTTGGATGGACTAGCTTATAAGCTAGCTTTTTTTGCCAAACACAGCCTAATACTTAAAAATATATTTTGATTCAATTCCCACTTTTTTTTTTCTTTCAAATTGAAAATGAAAACAAAACAAAATTTTCAAATTCCCACCACTTTATTAATACTTAAAAAATATATTTGAATTCAATTCGCACTTTTTTCTTTCAAACTGAAAACGAAAAAAAAAACAAAATTTTGAAATTCCCACCACTTTATTAATAATTAAAAATATAAATTTAGTAAGTTAATTTAGAAATTTAAAATTTTGATGTAATATTTATTTTAGTAGTTATAAATATTTATTTAATAATTCGGGTTAATCGGGTCATTTTCAGGTAATCAGGTTTTACCTGAACCCGACCCATTTTTTTTCGTGTCATGTTCATGTCAACCCATTTTATACCCATTTGAATTTCGAATCGGGTTCGTGTCGACCCGTTTCGTGTTCGGTTCAGGTCGGGTTTCGGGTTCGTGTCTCAGATTGCCAGCCCTAGGTGGTGGAGGAAGGAGGGGAATGGTGGAGAAGAAAGGAGGAGAAGATGAAATGTGTGTCTCACGTGGGTATTGGGGTAGTCAAGATGAATTTCTAATTTAGTTTAATTACGAAAATGCCATTCCATATATAATGAATTTGCCTTGTGCACATGTGTTAACACGGTTAACACGGTTAACACACTATCTGCGGTTAACAACGGAACTCTCCTCTATATATATATATATGTAATTAAAAAGATTGAATATAATATTAATATAAATTGGTCTAGTTTATTGGTTTTAAAATTTGAAGGGGTGATTCTTTGGCCACTATAACTTTTAGTATCTTAGTGTTGGGTTGGAGATGAAAACATCACTATTTTAACTTTTTAAGGGTTGTACGATAGCAACTTAATGGGTTGAATAATAGATGCATAGTTGATTCGCACAACTATATCTAAGCGTTCGGTATGGGCTTATTGAGCATCCCATGGCTGAATCAACCAGCTGAAAATGAAGTCTTATGCACTTAACCACTTTTCTTTTACAGCCTTGGCATTAGTAAAATACACAACCTTGAAAAATAGTCATTTCTAACATTTAGACTGTCTATTCAACATAATAAACAAACAATAGTGGTTCGTGATTGTGTGTCTAGTTTTCGTTGTAATGTCTTTGTTTTCTTGCTGCTTTTGGTTGCGTCTTGCAACCTAGGAAGGTTTTTGTGTATTTGTTTGGTTTTAATAAAAAATTTACCATTAAAAAAAAAGATTAATATACACAATCAACTTTCTCCATACATAACTTAATAAAAAAACCAACCAAACACCCCCAACTCTTTTAAGTTAATATATAAAAGAATGAAGTGTACAATTATTTTTTTAAATATATGATATATCGAATTTTCTTTTAATTATAAGCTAATTAACCAAAAGATATAAAAGCTAGTTAAAAACTAATTACTGGCGTGTTCATTCCGTATCTTTTTCTTCTTTAACCTTCTTATCTTCAAAATGAATTTACCTTTGTCGTATTAAATATTTTACATTGTTTTTAACCTTCTTATCTTCCCTACGAGCCTCCAGAGCCGTGACCAAGTCGGCCTCATGCCTTCCCGGGTCGTGGTTGGGTCGGCCTTGTACTTTCTCGGCTTCCCGTGTTGTGGTTGGGTTTCTCCCGCACCTGCGTGAACTGTAGGCTGAGTGGCCTCATGCCACCAAACCTTAGGTCGAACGGCCTCACATCGTCTGTCTCCACCATCAAACAGCAGCTTTACCACCAAGGTTCTCACCGAACCATGACTTGGTTGCCCGACCAATTGTGGTGCCGTGGCGTGCCACAACCGACCATTGATTGTGCCACCACACCACCTTGTGTACCACCACCTTGGGGGTTGACCCCACACTCTCTCTTTTCTCCTTTTCCGTTGAAACTAGACGAAAAGGAATAAACTAAATATAACGATACCTTCCGTTCAAAAATAAATATAACGGTACCTTCCGTAAGTTTCTGAGACTCCTCTCTCCTCGCATTCCTCGATTGTCGTCTCTTGCCAGTTGCCGCTAGCCTTTCTCTCCTAAAGGTGGTGTTTCTCTCTAACTCTCTTTACATTCACAAATGAATGTATCCAAACATGGAGGAGATTAGGTAGGAAGAAGCCACTTCCCTCCATCCCAAACCACTTCCATGCAAACTGAAATTCAATTTGAATTTTACACCTAGCTCCCTCTGAACTTTCATTATGAATCACTTTAACCCCTTACACTTTCGTTTGGATTTTAATTTCCGCATAACTATCTCTCACCCCAACAACCACCATAATAGGGGTGAGCAATGGAACCGGAAAAAACCGGCCCAAATCGGAACCGAACCGGGACCGGGACCGGAACCGCACCGGTATAGTGCAACCGGTCCGGTTTCGATTCTTTAAATCTCTCATTTCCGGTTCCCGTTCCAAACCGGGTTCGGTCCCATTTTTCCGGGTAATTAACCGGGACCGGAAGTTAAAATCAATATGAAATGATTTCATATATAAAATATATGAATACTAATTCACACAATTCACAATATTTTTTTAGTTCACGGTTTAATAAAATCACTAAAACACAAATACTTTATATCTCACAAAAAATTACAAATTCTTCTAAAGATTTCCCGTAATTTTATTTGACAACCACTACATAATTCGTTAAAATTATTGAAATACCGGTTTCTGATGATATCTCACACTGAATCAAAACATATACGATAGTTAAAATCTTTAATTTCATTACATATAATTCTAAATCTCATATTATATATATACTTTAAACATATGAGGAAAGTTCAAATGTGAACCACTTTTTGGTGTGAATGTGAGGACAACCGAGAGCGCGACACGTGGCGGCTTTGAGTGTGGTCCCCCTCTTTAATTCAATGCCCTCCTATGAATTGCGCCTAGTCATCCGCCGTGGACCTGACGTGGCGCCTAGTCATCCGCCACGTGTCGCACTCTCGGTTGTCCTCACGTTCACAACCAAAAAGTGGTTCACATTTGAACCCACCCCTTAAACATATAATACAAATAGTTGAAATTATTGCCATCATATATATATATATATATATATATATAAACACAAGCCACAAATTTATTTATTTCAACAATAATATACAAATCATAAATGCGGAAATAGTATGTTATACGATTTTGGTATTAAACTATGAATATCGGTATTACCTATACGGTCCGGTTCTCGGTTCTTCAAATTCCTCATTTCCGGTTCCGGTTCCAAACCGGGTTCGGTCCGGTTCGCGCCGGTTCGGACCCAATGCTCACCCCTAAACCATAATTATATAATATAATTACAGTAATTATATTAGGGTGTTAGAGATGCACCTGACAAAGACTAAACCCGTATTTTTACAATCTTATAAATTATATTAGAGTAATTACACTTTTGGTCCCTTGAGTTGCCATCCACTATTAACTTTCATCCCTTTAAATTAATGCTCCCTACACTTTTGCTCGTTTATCAAATACTTACTTATAATGGCATAAAAACGGAATAAGTTGATAAGTTGTTTTATGGGGTATTTGAGATTGCTTATATATGTAATATAACAAAAAAAAAATAAGTTTTAAATAAGTTAATAATTAAAATGAAATAATTTATCAAAAACTTTTTATACACGGTGAAAAAAACTCATGTTCCTTTTCCTCTGTATAAACTCAAAAAACTACTGACAAAACAGAAGAAAGTTAATAAGAGCATCTTCAATAGCTTTTATAAAATAGAGAAAACTAAGTTTGTGGTCTCAACGATTCTCCAACAACTTTTCTATCTTGTTCTATAAATTAGAGAAAACAAGAACAATCTTCAAGTTTAGATAATTTTCTAGAACTTGATAGGAGGTGAAAGCAGTTATTTTTTTTATTCATCTCCATCAATGGCATTAGACTTTTATTGTTTGAATAAAGAGTGTTATAATTAAATTTTAATAATATTAAGTAATGTTGAAGTTTCTAAAATAGAGAAATCATTATATTGAAATATAAATTTATTTAGAAGTTTTGAGTTTTGACTTTTAACTCTTTATTTTAGATTGGGTTGATTGGGTTGATCGGGAACATCGCCGTGGATGAATCGGGTTCTAGCACTCCACCTCCAATTGGTTTCCAGAAGTCAAGAGCATCCCCCACCCCAGCCCCACCCTCACCCCCCCTCTCTCTCTCTCTCTCTCTCTCTCTCTCTCTCTCTCTCTCTCTCTCTCTCCTTTGTCTCTCTCTTCGTTGTCTCTCTCTCTCTCTCTCTCTCTTTTGAAAGGGTGTTCGGGCCAAAGCCCGACTAATCCCCGATAATTTTTTGGGCTAAACATGGCCCACTTAAATGTCCCAGGCATGCACACGAGAAATCTCGAACCCAGTTAGAGCGTTATGAACTCGCCGAGTGATAACCAATTTGCCACAACACTGGAAGACTTCTTTCTCTCTCTTGTTTTCCTTTTTTCTTCTTTTTATTTATTATTTAATGCATGAAAAATATTGGGTAAACCATAGTAAATAGATTGGGTTGGTTTGTGTTGGTTTGAGTAAGATACTAAAATACTATGTGACGCTGATGTAGCGACTGGGTTTATTGACTTCACATATTATTGTGGATGGTTTTATTCATTTATGAATAAAGTAACTTTATATACAAAATTTTCATTATTGGTTCTCTGTTTTAAAAAAGTTACAAAGAAGATCCTCTGAATTGCTTTGCTTCACGATCCAAATGATTTCTAGGGTTTCATTTCTGCTTCAAAATCTTCTTCACCAGATTGCTAATTATCGGTAAACATCCTTCGAATTGATTCATCTCTACGTTTATGTCAACTAGCATTTGCTCATTAGATTCCAATTTCATCTTGTTAGATGGCAAGAACCCTAACCTCCTTCAATAAATTACTCCGTCTTCGATCCCCCAAAATCATCCAAAACCCTAACCACCAATTTAGGAACACCGGAAACGATGGCCGCCACGATGACAGCCAGGAGGATCAATTACTAAATTCGAGCTCAATCATGAAACAGATTTGTGGTAGAATTAGGTCAAAACCTAGATGGGAAGATTCACTAATGTCAGATTTCCCTGATGTGAGTTTATTATTAGATTCTAGGTTTCTGAATCAAGTTATAATTCACCAAAATAATGCATTTTTGTCAATTAGGCTTTTGTATTGGCTCATCTCTACACATGAAGGATATTCACCCCCAAAATCAACTTGTGGTTTGATTTTTAATGCACTAGTAGAACACAAGGCTGCGAAAGCCGCAAAGGGTTTTCTGGATTATACGAAATACGCACCGGAGGTTTCCGGTCTTGAATCGTACGTTAGGTGTCTTTGTGAAAGTGGAATGGTTAAGGATGCACTCCAAGTGTTCGATGAAATGAAGAATAAGAAAACGGGGGTTTGCCCTTCGTTAAAGACATGGAACGCTGTTTTACTGGCTTCCATGAAAGACGGGCGGACCGACGTTGTGTGGAAATTGTATGGTGAGATGATGGAACGAGAGGTTGTTGCTGATGTTGATACCGTTGGCTACTTGATCCAGACTTTTTGTAAGGAGAAAAAGGTGTTAAAAGGGTACGAGCTTCTTAGACAGGTTTTGGACGATGGGTTTGTCCCCACAAGGCTGTTTTCAACAAATTGGTATTCGAATTGCTATTGGATAAGAAGTACGATAGAGTATCGATGCTTCTTCACATCATGATCGCAAAGGGTATCGATCCTGATCTCTATACTTATCGACAAATCGTCCATGGGATGTGCATTGTAGGTATGCATGATGAAGGGTTACATACGTTTAATAGCCTCAAGGATAGAGGGTATGCTCCGGATAAAATCATGTACACGATAATGATCGGTGGTCTTTGTAAAGCGGGAAGGCTTGGGGAAGCGACGAAGTTGTGGTTTGAGATGACTCAGAAGGGAATTAATCCCTATCAGTACACATATAATGCACTCCTAAAAGGGATTTTTGAATTCGGCAAGGTAGAAGATGCAACGAGTCTTTTTAAGGAAATGGATGGTAAGGGTTATGCACAAACCCCGGTTGCTTACAATATCATGATCAATGGGTTATGTTCTTGTGGAAGGGCAAAAGAGGCTTTTAGACTGTTTAAGCAAATGGGGGAGAAGGGTGTTTCTAAAAATGTGATGACATATAAGTCTCTGATTAAGGGGTTATGTGAAGAGGGTAAGTTAGACAAGAAGGCTATGAACCTTTTGGATGAACTTGTTCAGCAGGGTTTCAGACGATTTTCTTCATCACATGGATTCCTCATAAGTAGGTTTTACAAGTCTGGTCGGATGGTTGAAGTAAAAACTCTGCAGAATAAGCGTAGTTTAAAGAAACGGTGGAAGCATATGGCGTGGGGCCCGAAAAACGTATCAAAGGCTCGACGGCCTCACACCCCTAGAGCAGCACGTGAGCATCGGGTCGGTAAGGCGGTGAGACTCTCTCACCTTTTCACCAAGAAACGAGTCGGTAAGGCGGTGAGACTCTCTCACCTTTTCACCAAGAAACGAGTCGGCAAGGCGGTGAGACTCTCTCACCTTTTCACCAAGAAACGAGTCGGCAAGGCGGTGAGACTCTCTCATCTTTTCACCAAGAAACCCCGGTGACCAGCAACAATATTAGAACTTTTAAGTTGATGTAATAGAATTGATTATATAATCCTTTTTTGGCTTCTATACTGATTCTTCCAAGTTGGTGGTATATGTCATAACTTGTACCAATTTAATTTGTTGTGTGTATCTTCTTTGGATGTTCTGAAAGTTGGTATATGTTGACAGTAGTTCCATAAAGTTTGAATCTTGTTTCTCTAGAAGAGAGGGAATTTGATTATTCGAATCGAACAGCAGATCTTGAGTTTTTCACTAAATGGTTTCTTTTCTTCTTCATGCTAAATGTTCTAGTAAATCAAGATTAATCTTTCAAGTTTCAAGCTCTTTATTATCCTTGCTGGAAATAAGATATTTTCATAAACTGTTGTTGGCTCACAGTAAGTATCTCACTTGTAATTAGTGAGATGTCTGTTTGATGTATCATACAAGTAGTCTATTGTGTGTCAAGTATCCATAGTTTTGCCTGGAGATGGAAACATTTCATTGGTTCCATTTATGAAACTACCTGCATATAAAGAACTCAAAGTGGCTTCTAATTCATGTTGGTTCTTCATCCCTCCCTCTGCCATCTTTATCATTTGATTCAAGTTTCTTTTGTATCCATGTTGTTGAAATCTGGTTTGATGTTTCAGGTATACAAAGTTTCTTCTTGATTGGATCACTTATCTTCTTTTCTGTCTGTATTTATTTATCTTGCCTTCATCTCAAGTATTGTTTTGTTTGGTAAACCCAAAGTAGCTTATAAGCTAGCTTATTTTTTAAGTACATGTTTGGATGGACAAAAAGTAGCTTTTTTTTTGGGAAAGGGTATCCGACTATCCGAGGCTTTGCCCCGACTAATCCCGGCAAGGTTCACCGACAGCTAAAGCATGCTGTCCTGAGTTAATCCTCAATGGCCACAATCCGAAAGCGTCTGGATTCGAACCTGGGGTAGAAGGGTTAACTAGCCACTTCCCCCGCAAGCCTTAACCAGTACGCCACAGCCTTGTGGTCGACAAAAAGTAGCTTATAAGCTAGCTTTTTGATAAACTACTTGGAGGTAGTTTTTTATTAATATTAATTATTATATAGCAATATACCTCTTATGGTCATTTTACATACACATAAGCTACTTTTTGTCAAACATAATTTGTTGATAGGCTAGCTTATTAGCTAGTTTACCAGCCATATCCTTAAATCTTTTCATCTGCCTTTGTGACTTTGTGTTTACTTTTATGTGTTTCTCAAAGGACAAGCTCAAGTATTCAGTTGTTTTCTTACAGTAGACCTCTCTGTCTCTAAAGGGGTACATGTACATTAACTCCTATTTTATTTGAATTGCATAACAGAAACTGTCATATGAGTTTTTTTAAAGAAATGTAATTGATTACCCCAAATCACCTATAGATCATGTTTATTGAGATAATTGAAATCCCTAGAATTATTATATCCATTCTCCTTGTAGACATAATATTAATAACATTAACAGCTAGAAAAATGTTAAGCTGTTGACCAAATACTTTAAACCACATATGCTTGTTGATCCAACTATCTTCTTACGGGTAATCCCACTAATCCGCTACAACCTGGCCCAACCTATGGCTGAACCCGATCGGCAGTTTTTAGAGGCCCTATGGACCAACCCGAACCGGTCCCAAACCCGACCTACAGGATGTTACCTATCCAACTGAGCTAATCTTTTTAAATGCCATTGAACAATTTGCTTGGTGGTATTTGATATTGTCCCCTAGATAGCAATGTCAACATACACCGCTGACTTTGTCCCAATGGAGAGGGAGTGTAGCTTCCACAATCAAGAGTCTTGGGTTCAAATCTCGCCTAGCCACTTGTGCTTTAAAGTAGTGTTTGGTACGTAGACTAGATTGAACTAGATAGAATAGGATATGACAAAATTGAATTAATAATCTGTCTTATACGTTTGGTACAACTAGAACAAAATTGAACAAATACTGTTAAAATTATGAGATTACCCCTAAAATATTACTTGGTGCTTTTTTTTAACGAAGTTATTTGTTGGCTTTTATTATATAATTAAAAAACCTAACATTTACCAACTTGGTTGGTATCAATTTTTTTTTACTTTTTAATTATTATATAAGTTACACTTTATACCCCTATAGTTATGAAATTATTTATTTTATACCTTTTAGTTTTCTATATTTCATTTTACATTTTTATTATATTAACACGTATATTAGCTAAAATACCATAGAAAAATACGTTTTAATTTTAACAAGTTATACCATTATAATTGTGTCTTCGATAAATTCGAAATGAGTTCAATATTGAATAGTTTTTTATTTAATTTTGATTTTATATATTATATTTAATACTTAATTTTTTTTATATTTACAATAGTGTCTGTTTTGTTTTGTTTGTTTATTTCTTTCAATATTACATAAGCTTTTCTTTGTTTGTTTTGTTTTGTTTTTTATTGTCTTTTTTTCTTTTTCTTTCATTTTGTTTGTTTTTTTTTATTTTCTTTTAATAGTACATGAATGATGTTTATTATTAATATTATGTTTCACTTATTATTGTTAATTATTGTTAATTACATGTTTGATAAAATTTTAAATCAAATCTGTTTGATGTTGTCAATCTTATGTTATGATATATGTTTTACGAAATAAGTCAATTAATGTAATACATTCCGTCCCAGGTCAATAACTAGAATTAAAAAAAGGGGAACGTCAACGCATACGTTTCGAAGTATATAAAAGCTGGTTATTATGGGTGTATACTTCTAAAAGTTTAAAAATAATCATTCTAATTTTAATTGGTATATTTAATCAGAGACATTGATCACAACAAAAGCTACATTCATCCGATTTCAATTTTATATTTCCTCATGAGAGATTTTCTTTTCTAGGTTAATAATGAATCACTGCTTGCGCCATTGTGGTCCTATCAGTTTTTGATACATTTCAACTACTTTTTGTTGATTTAGATCGTTATATTTTTATAACCTCACATCTCCCCTGCAACGCAGGGTAAAAAAACCTAGTTATTATACAAAATTATATATATATATATATATTCTATGAGAGGGAGGTTCATGCGAGAAAGAAACCAGTTTGCGAGAATGCGTGAAGGAATATTAGCCATATTAAATCATTAAATAGAAAATAGAAAAAGAAAATCATTTTAGAAGTTAGGATAATTATCATTTGAAATTAAATAAATCCTTAAAAATCTCATAATATCTTTTAAATTTATTCATTTTTAATTTTAATTAAATTCATAACACTTTTATATATGTATTTTTCAAAATACATATTTAAAAATAAAACGAATTCATAATTTTCATCAAATATCACATGTGATATTCACAATTATTTATTATCTTTTCATCATTTTTTCCTCTAAATTTTTTAATACATCTTCACAATCACATGTGATTAGTGTTGTTTATCAAAAAATCTAGGACTATCTTCACCAAAATGTATCCAACTATACCCGTATTCCTATTGTGTGTATCCAACTTCAAAATGATTTATTGTGTGTACTAAACTTTCAATTTGGTTTATTGTGTGTACCGGTTTACCTGCTGAAAGGGTAGCCGGTCATTTTCTTCTCCGGCGACTCCCTTCTCCGGCGACTTCCTTCTCCGGCCACCACCACCACCACAGCCACCATCTCCACCACCACCACCACCAAACCCACCGCCACCATCTCCACCACCACCACCAAACCCACCACCACCATCTTCTTCTCCGGCGACTCAACGACTCCCTTATCGGCCACCACCACCACCACCACCACAGCCACCATCTCCACCACCACCACCACCAAACCCACCACCACCATCTTCTTCTCCGGCCACCACCACCACCACTGCCACCATCTCCACCACCACCATCACCAAACCCACCACCAATACCGCCACCACCATCACCATCTCCACCACCACAGCCACTACCACCACCACCATCACCAAACCCACCACCAACACTACCAAACCCACCACCATCTCCCCCCCACCACCACCACAGCCACCACCACCATCACCAAACCCACCACCAACACCACCAAACCCACCACCATCTCCCCCACCAAACCCACCACCACCATCACTAAACCCATCACCATCTTCCCCACCAAACCCACCACCATCTCCCCCACCAACATCGCCACCACCACCACCATCTCCACCACCACAGCCACCACCACCACCCCAAATTTGATTTGAAAAAAACCCCAAATTTACCAAAAACCCTAATTTCAATATATGAACCCTAATGATCGAATGCAAAATCAAATCAGATCAGAATCAGATTAGAACCAGGGGTGGTGGTTGACGGTGGTAGTTGCAGCGGTGGGTTTGGCGGCGGTCGTCGTCGGAATCTTCGTCTGGATCGTCGGGTTGGTGGTGGGTTTGGTGATGGTAGTGGTGGCTGTGGTGGTGGACATGGTGGCGGTGTTGGTGGTGGGTTTGGTGATGGTGGTGGTAGTGGCCGGAGACGGGAGTCACCGGAGAAGGGAGTCGCCGGAGAAGGGAGTCGCCGGAGAAGGGAGTCGCCGGAGAAGGGAGTCGCCGGAGAAGGGAGTCGCCGGAGAAGGGTGTCGCCGGAGAAGGGAGTCGCCGGAGAAGGGTGTCGCCGGAGAAATTACCTGATACACATCAGCATCAGCAGGTTATCAGGTAAACCGGTACACACAATAAACCAAATTGAAAGTTTAGTACACACAATAACCCATTTTGAAGTTGGATACATACAATAGGAATACGGGTATAGTTGGATACATTTTGGTGAAGATAGTCCAAAAATCTATTATGTATCACATATGATAACACTGTGAATTTTTATATACATCACATATGATAATATACGTCCGAATATAAGTGATGTATTATCACATGTGATACTATTTAAAACACAAAAAGATCTATAAATATAAATATACATAATCACATATGATTAAGAAAAATATTTAAAACTACTTACATATAATTTAATTGTGTATCACATGTAATATTTAATAAAATTATTATTTTTTAATTGAAAATTTATTTAAACAAAAAAGGTATGTAAAATTCGATAAAAAAAATAAATTAATACAATAATAAATCTAAAAGATATTTATCAGATTTTTTAGGGAATATTTTAACTAAAAGTGATATTATCCATTTTTTATATTCATTTGTTGTTTATTGTATGTTTTTAATTAAATAATTATGTGGTCCATATCCCTTCTCGCCTTCTCGCAAATTGACTGTCTCCTCGTTTGAACCTTTCCCTATTCTATGATCTATTTATATTTTGATTTTTCATTCTTCTCTTCATTTTTTCAGAAAAACTAAAAAAATATATTATTTATATTTGATTTTATTTTAAAAATATAGCATTTACTTTAAAATTTTATTTTACTTTAATTCTTAGAGAAAATCATTTTACTTTTAAAATATATGTTACTTCAAACATATATTATTTTACTTTTGAGGATATATTATTTGATTTAAAAAATATTATTTTGGTTTAAAAAACATACTATTTAAGAAATATATTATTTAAAAATATATTTTTACTTGTAAAAAATACGTTACTTAAAAGATATATATTATTAATTTTAAAACTATATTATCTAAACCTATATTATTTTACTTTTATAAAGAAAATTATTTGTCTAGGATTAAGGATCAATACATGAATGGGTATAGAGAAAAATGTTGGATTATAACAAGGTCATTTTATGTTTTGACCTATGTTGTTACACCTATTTTGGTGTGAAACAAAAATACTCAAGAATAGTCCCATGAAATTAAGTTTTTATCCCATGACATGCCAAACATGCGACTATTTATTTTTGTTCTGCCCTGTCCCAAATGCACCTAACAAACTAAGCGGTTGTTTGCCAGTTGCTGAATGGTTTGGCGTTGGATTATTAAGTGGTTAGAATGATTAAGAGACTCTTATGATATAGGGCAAAATGAAATATGGTTTCTTCGTAATTGTTGAGAATGAAATTAGGTTAAGAGATGCACATGAGACAAAATCGTTAAGAGGCTTTTAGAATCATTAAGAGGCAGTCCATTTTTTTGTCAAACAAGATTTACCTCTTAGCGATTCAGAGGTTGCATCTTAATGGAATTGTTAAGAGGTGAACAAATAAACCCAACTATAAAGATCATGTATAGGTTCCTTGATCATGTGCAACACACATACTACCAAAAGTTCACAACTCTTTTGAAACTCTAACGCTATTTCTCTTCGGTGATTTCAAGTCTTCTTTATTAAGGCTATGTTTGGCAAACTAGCTTATAAGGTGATGACTACTAAGCTAGATGATGAATAAGATGTTTTAGCAAAAACTAGCTGATAAGGTAGCTTATGACTGTAAAATGACAAAAAAAGACATGTTTAAAAATTGGTAGTGTAAAACTTAGCAATGATATATTTGGTATAAAAAGAATAATAAGTCCTATAAGTCACCAAAATGCTAGTGAGAGTAGGCTTTCAAAAACCTGGCTTATTTTTACCAAACAATGCCTAAGTTGATCTGTTGCATCATTGTAACGATATTAGGTTTTCTTTCTTTGCATGCAATCTAGAGAGTTGTTGTTTGATCCCTCAGTCCTCCACTATCCATCTCTCAGTTTCTTCAATACTTTTCTCTGGTAGGTTTCGACTTTATCTAAAATAGAAATGTTGTTGGAGTTGGAATTTTTTTAGAGATTTTAACTTTTCATTCTCTATTTTAAGGAAGTGGTAAGTGCTAATGTGAAAGGAGAAAAATTCATAGATATGAAAGGTTTTTTCGTCAAATTGGTGGGACCCGATCCAGTTAAATAATAGAGGTTAATTATAATTTGGGTTATGAATCGTGGCTACGAGTCACAAGAAGTTTATAGTAAATTTGTAGTCGTTTGAGTCGTCCCTTAAAAGTTGCACGCTCCGACTCTATATTCTTTTCTCTTGCCTTCTCAATTCTCTAGTACAACACCTCTTGAAACATAAAATCCGTATTTTGTTATTGATTTCTTACTTATAATATATGCATTTGATTTTGTTTGCTATAAGTTTATGATTTTGGTATTGATAACGACCCTTGGTATTCGGTAACATTTGATTTGAATATCTCATATAAACAAGAGAAAGAAAATCCTTGATTCCTTGTTGGGGATCTTTATTTCCCCTTTGCGACAGAGATATGAATGTCATCATATATCTTAGTGGGGATCGGAGACCGAGATTGGGGATTGTCGTCCCATCCCCACCCCCATTTAGGCAATTACCATGCCTACATAGGGGGGACAAAACGGATGGGGAATACATTACATGTCTTCGCCTCGATTTTTGATATTATGGACCCTTAACTGCAGACCTAGTGCGTGTTTTACAACGAAACCCCGACCTGAATAGGAAGCATCAATTGAGTTCCTCGACATTCCAACTAGAAGAGTCGAATCACCTTGCCTAGATCTTTAGTGAATTGAAATCAAATACTATTAAAACATTTAAAATTAAGGGTAAGGAACAAGGAATGTCGTTAAAGCACTATTCTCTTAAAGCTTGTGTCATTTTATAGAAATACTTACATTAGTTTTTCCCTTTTGAAGTGAATAGTATAATTTATGCTTGATAAATTAGTTATTAAGTAAATTGTGTTAGTTGAAAACTAGCTATTCACCAAAACCCTGGATATTAGAATAATCAAATTTATTAAAAACTAACTGATAAATTACTTAGACAAATTTAAGATAGCGTATGGTTTTAAGAGGTGTTGAAGTCTGAAGTCTAATTTCACTTCTAATGTCTAAGAGGTGGTGCTGAATTCTGAAATTTGAACTATTTAGATTATTTTTTTTTGTCTACAGATAAATATCTGAATATTTATTATTGTCTATTTTATTTATTCCTCAAAATGTTATATTGTTGAGTTTATAAAACATCAGTTCATTTTAATCAAATTACAATAGCATACATTTTTAGCATAATAAAAAATTCAACTTAAATGTCAATTGATCCAGATACAATAGAAAACATGAACAATGTCTCATAACAACTAAAATCAATCTCTATTTTGCTTTAATTGTGTCACAATTTCTTCTTTTAAAGTAGACATACATCTTCGGTTAGTAGTACTCCCATGTGATTAAACCTCTTCAGCCTCATTATCAATAACATCTCTTTACTGAAAATAACTCAACTTAACCTTCCTTTTATATGAAGTTGTAAACAACAAAACATGCAATAACGTCTCTTTGAATCTCAAGTGAAAATAATGCCTATTTTCAAAAATGGGAAACGTGCTTTCATGACGACACCATAAGCATGCTCACTAACATTTCTAAGTTTTGCATAATAATGGTTAAACTTTTCAAACTTGTTCATTACACGTTAACGGCGAAAATCTCCAAGCCAATATCTAACCTTACAATACGGT
Source organism: Centaurea solstitialis (assembly GCA_030169165.1). NCBI lineage: Eukaryota > Viridiplantae > Streptophyta > Magnoliopsida > Asterales > Asteraceae > Centaurea > Centaurea solstitialis. The sequence continues at coordinate 74,631,973 of CM058042.1, read as the reverse complement.
GCCATAAAATCTCGAGTACTCATATATGCAACATCACATAGACAATATTTATCTCAAAACAAAAAATAAAATAATTACTAATAAATAACTTTGTTTATTACTAATAAGTAGTAGTAGTAGATATGTATGTGTGCAATGCGGTGCAAAACATCTTAAGCTATTAAGCATTTGAATAAATAACTTTGTTTCGTGTCAGTTTTATTCATTGTCACTTGATTCCCATTTTATGGTTTTATAAGTTTATACGTAATGCCAAATATTAACTTAAACAATGTCAAAAATAAAATTAATTAGTTAAAATAGTTTTGTTAAAACTTAATAGTTATCTTGATTATATTTATATTTTGTTATGCAAATATTAACTTGAACAATTCAAATTATAATTTAAAAATAATAATTTTTTACAACTCAATGATTATCTTGTTTTTGAAAAGTACTAAATTAGTGTAATTATCTTGTTTTTTAAATAAAATGACGAATGTTAATCAGATAAATTTAAACAAACTGAAAGTGTAAAATACATCCACATAAATGTTTAGGCGGAAAAATGAAACATGTGTATTTTATTTGATATTCAATAAAATACTCAATATTTCAAAAATTAAAAACAAACCTACAAAAAAGGTTACAAACTAAAAGTTTACAAAAGTTTATAATTTTGCCACATAAGTTTATAAACCTTATAATCTATGGACAACTCCACAAGATGACCTCCTTTTTCAACGGCGTTAACCCTTTTCTCCCTTTCGATTTCTTTGCCCTAATTCCATAATGGCCCCTTCGATTCCCATGCCTTCCTTCTTCTCCGGCGATTCTCTGATCTGAAAATTCGTCACCGGACCACCGTTCTTCTCTCTCCTCTCTCTACAAATTCCCCCAATTCTAACCCTAACTTTCAAAACCCTAAGTTTTCGACGATTGCAATTGCAGAAGCAGACCTGCTAAGTGAGTTGCTTTTGCTTCTTATTTTTTGTAAATTTTTGTTTGCTTTTCGTTGATTTTGTGGTTTTTATAACTCTTAGTGGCATTCTGTATGTAGTTTTGGGATGTTTTTTTGGGCTTATTAGTGTTTTCTGCTGAAATTTTAGCTGTAGGTTGTATATGGTTAGCTTCTTTAACATTAGGTGGAGAAAAAGTTAGTTTGTGAGTTCGATTTCGACGTGGATTTTTGGAAATTTTGAAAGGACAATGCTTGTATTGTTTTACAGAATTTTGCATTTGAAATTTTTTACTAGAATTGATGTTAAAAAACTAGTGTGGCTAGGTTTTGTGTTTTCGGAAGTTATCGATTATGCGGTTATGATTTGAGTCTTACCTGAGGTAGATGGTGGTGAAAGTTGCCTCCTTTCCCCAATTTTGGGCTGCAGGTTACTTCTTTTATTTTTGGATGTGGACCGGGTTGAGTTGGTTGTGGTTAATTGTATGTTAGTTTGCTTGATTAAAGTAGGAAACAAGGGTCAGAGGTAGGCGGATGTTGTTCAAAATAAGCTATTTGCAAGTAATGAAACTGTTGTTGTTATTAAGTGTGATTCAAGACACGAGTTGAGACTATGCGTCAAATCTTTGAGTTGGATTGAAGCTACCGACTTATCACTTAAGTTTTGCTCATTAGTGCGTCGGTTTTGTTGCGTGTAGATATCTATGCCAATTTGGTTATCTTTTAGTCGTGATTCGTTTGTGACAGAGGTGTGAGATGATATTCTATAACGATTTTATGTTGATTTTAAAGATGGCATAGGCATATGATTTGTCTGCATTAAAGTTGTTAACACTTGAATTGTAACTGAAATTGAGTTCTTTAATGATGATTGAGTTAGTTTAATTAAGTTAGATTAAAGCAACTCATATACAAAATATAACTATATAAGCTTCATTTTGTAGAATTATTCTTTATTTAAAATTATTTTTTTCTGTTTAATCTAATTAAGAGCAATAGGGTCGTGGAGAAGTAAAGAATCCAACGGAAAAAAGTGAGTTTTTTTGTAGAGATTTTTTTTTGTTTATTTCTATTTTAAAAATAATAAAGAAATAAATATCTTAGTATGCTACTTTCCCGATTTTGTTACATTTTCTTACCGCCTCTAGAAACAAAAACACCTCGAGGTGATCAAATTTCTCCACGATTAATCCTCAATTCACTTCACGAGGATCATATATGTTACCAATGCCTCATCACATCTTGAAGTGGCATCTGATGGAACAACGTAAATATCAGTCGACAGATGGAGGCTAGCTTCTCATTTGTTTGTCGTTTATTATTTTTTGCTGATTGGGGCAAACTTGTGCCCATCCGATAAGTGATTACTTCAGTTTGGTTTTACTTTTTCTGGTTATTTAGTTCTCCGATTTGTTTATTGCGAAGCATGTGGTTGTTAATTATTTTATTACTGTTCAATGACGTCTAATTAGTCCATGTTCTCAAAGTAACTTTGGGTCTGACATACCAAGAAAAGGAGGTCGACCATTTTGGTACCAAGCTCTCTGAGTTTGCTTCTGGTGTGGTTAATGTTTGTTGTGCTTTTTGGATGTGCTTGTCCTCAAATTTCCATTAACAACGAAAGTTGAGACTTCATATTCGGGATTCTAGAAGGATATGCATATGGGAGGGACAAAAATCTGCAATTATAGAATGAAAGTAACAATAGAATCAATTTCTCATGAAATATTGGGATCGTTTTGTGTCATTGTAGAAGTCAGACTAGATTTTCCAAGATTTGAGTTTTGTACTAGTTATTGTTAGTTGCATTACAATGTTTAATGCTCTTGGTTTCACTGTTGTCAATAGCGCAAAGTAGTGATCTCGATAGCGATAGCGCAAAATAGGCGCTATTTGAATTGTAGCGATGGCGATGGATTTTTTTTACTTGGGTAAATATTAGGGTTTTCACTTTTTAACATTTTAAACGGTAAAAAAAATCTCCCGTTGCCGCCACACCCTAATATATTGTTTTCACTTTGTTATCTAATATATATAATAGATTAAGACTTAAGACACTTAGTATTATGCTTTGTTCTCTAATATATATATATATATATATATATAATAGTTTAAGACTTTTAAGGTAATATGTTAATATATATATATATCTATCTTTTAGAAGGCTATCGCTATTTTCCGCTATTCGCTACTGACAACTATGCTTGGTTTGAGGATGAATTTCTTGTATAGCTATCTACCTGTTTTAATAAAAACTTAGTGTGAGATAGGCTTATTTGTTTTGACAACGTTTGCCCATATTGATCTTGTTTGGTGATAGAATAGGAAAAAGAAATAAGTTACAATTTCGTGTCTTGCATTTATTTCTTAAATGTTCCAAACCCTTCTTAGAGAAGCCAACCATAAAAGAGTGTTGCATAACCTACAATCTTTTCCTGCTTGCTTGTGTTTATATCTGTAGGTATATACAATGGCAAAGGGAAAGCTTATTTTAATTTGCCAATCTGGTGGTGAGTTTGTGACAAATGATGATGGAACCATGACATATAATGGAGGAGAAGCAAATGCAGCAAATGCCACTTCTGAGACTCCATTCAGTGATTTAAAATTGCAATTGGCCGAAACCTGTAATTTAGACCAGGACACGGTGACCGTTAAGTATTTCCTGCCAGGAAACAAGCGAAACCTGATTACAGTGAAGAACGATAAGGACGTAAAAAGAATGATTGATTTCCATGGGGATGCAATAACGGCAGAAGTCTTTGTTACAGGAACACCAGGCTTTAACAGGTACACCCTCCGTCCCAAACTAAGTGTCCATATTTCTATTACTGTTTATCCCAAAATAAGTGTCCATTCAAAAGTAAATAACAAAATTTCCAAATCTACCCTTAATTAATGCACAAATATTTAAGAGTTGATAAGATAGATACATTAAAGGGTGAAGTTGTCATTCGACTCACTAAGAAGTGGTATAATTATGCATATTTAAAACTGTGTGCCATTTCTATTGTGGACACTTATTTTGGAAGTATTACTCAATCTCAATAATGTAGCTTATTCTATTACAACTACACAGTGCTAATTTATGTTATGAGAGATGCCCAAAGTATACTTACCCTTGATCAAATTGGTGATGCCAACAGGAAAAGCCCTACCAAGAACGACGAGACTATAAACTCTGATGACGTGAGTACCAAGAAAGACGAGCCAGTAAAACGAGGTAAAGCGGGTGCCAAGAAAGATAAGCAGGTGAAGAAAGATTTTGCATCCCCGACTAGGAGGACACGCGCCGCTATTGCTGCCGCAGCTGCTGCCGCAGCTGCCGCCACCGCTACCGCTGCTAGCGGTGAAGCATCTTCTGATGAAAAAGCAGAGGGAAAGACTGGCGCTGTAGCGTCGGACGATTCGAAGTCGGAGAGCTCTACCACGGATACTTCCACGAGCTCTGATTCTGAGCCTGTTGTCGTGAAAAAAGAATCCGAGAGCAGTTCCGACTACGTACCGAGCAGCTACCGAAAGCGGAAGAAAGACGGTGCTGCTAAGCGAAGGCGGACTCCATCTTGGAAGTTTGGTGCAAATGGTCGTCCCACCATAGTTTCTGATGATTCCGTGGGAACAAAATCTCGGGGGAAGAGGCGGAAAACTACCGATGGGAGTTCTGGAGGTAGAAAGTCGCAGAGAAAGAGCGGCAGGTTAGCTTCTAAAGGAGATGGTTCTAGGGAGACAAAATCAAGGAGAAAGAAAAGAGGCAGTCGAGCTATCATGCCAGTAGGTGATAGCAGTGATGAAGAATTCGATGATCTTGGAGAGCCCTCTGCTCTTGCCATGTGTGATGATGATGTCACGCCTGAAGCTTTGGTCGATGTGTGGAAGTCGGCTATTACAGGTGTCGGTCAGGAGTTCTCGAACTTCTACGCGTTCCGTGAAGCATTGCAGAAATACGCCATGGCAAATGCCTTCACATACAAGTTCATAAAGAACGATGCAAGTCGTGCCGTTGGTGAATGCACTACCGAAGGGTGTTCTTGGAAGTTCTCCACTGTGTGGGACCCAACTATGCAATCATTTACGATAAAGTTCCTGAACGATGTACATACGTGTGACGAAGAATCGAGGAAGTCGGCTTACCCAACCAAGGACTGGCTGATCGACACCATAAAGGAGAGGCTGCAAAAGTCACCACATCTTAAACCAAAGGCAATTGCTAATCGGATTCTAAGGGACTCCGGGTTTGAGCTGAACCGCACTCCGGTTCGTCGTTCCACCGGGATTCGCAGAAAACAAGTCCACGGATCGGATAAAGATGCGTATAATAAGCTGCCCTGGTTCTGTGAGAAGATCATGGAAACGAATCCTGGTAGCATCGCTAAACTTGTCGTTGGTGAAAACAAAAGATTTAAGTCGCTATTCGTGTCTTTCTACGCATTGTCGTGCGGATTCCAGAATAGTTGCCGCCCCCTTCTTTTCCTTGAAGCTACGTCTCTGAGGTCCAAATTTGGAGAAGTACTATTGACGGCTAACGCCATTGATGGAAACGATGGCTTCTTCCAAGTTGCGTTTGCCGTAGTAGATGTTGAGGATGATGACAATTGGCGTTGGTTCTTGGAACAGTTAAAAGCCGCAATCTTGAATTCACAACCCATCACTTTCGTCTTCGATAGAGAAAAGAACTTGAAGACGCCCGTGCTTGAGCTTTTTGGAGATGCTCAAGTTGGTTACTCGATTTACCATCTCTTGCAGAGCTTCAAGAGAAACGTGCGGGGTCCTTTCAATGGTGACGGTAAGGGTCTGTTACCGGGTCATTTCTTGACCGCTGCACATGCAGTCCGTCCGGTTGGGTTTCGAAAGGCGACCGAGCAGATTAAGCAAATATCGTCGCAGGCTTATGATTGGGTCATGCAGATCGAAGCTCAACACTGGACGAGTTCGTCCTTTAAGGGGGAGCGTTATAACCACGTCACATTTGATATTTGCCAACCACTTGCCAAGTTGCTGGACGACTACCGGGAGTTGCCCATCTTGCACAAGATAGATGCGCTAATATCTACGTTGGTCGATGCCGTAAATGATGCTAAGTTGGATGCAAGTATGTGGTCCACCCATCTTACTCCATCAAAGGAGAAACAGCTGCAAGATGAGACCATCAGATCGTGCGGTTTGAAAGTCTTGATCTCGTCCGATATTCTGTTTGAGGTTCGTGAGGACTCGACCCATGTTGTGAATCTTAGTAACTGGAGTTGTACTTGCTTTGGGTGGAAAGAAACCGGTCTACCGTGCCGCCATGCTCATGCTGTTTTTACGTTGACCGGTAAAAGTCCATATGATTTCTGCTCAGGCTACTTCACTGTTGCTGCCTATGCTCTAACCTACGCAGAATCCATAAACCCGGTACCCATTGAAAAGGAAGTTGAAAAGATTAAGGATTTGGAAGAAAAGGGGGAAATGATGGAGGGTTTGGAAGAAAAGGGGAAACGATGGAGGGTTTGGAAGAAAAGGGAGAAACGATGGAGGGTTTGGAAGTAAATGGAGAAAAGATCGAGGGTTTGGATGAAATTGGGGAAAAGATCGAGGGTTTGGAAGAAAAGGGGGAAAAGATCGAGGGTTTGGAAGTAATCGGGGAAAAGATTGAGGGTTTGGAAGAAATCGGGGAAAAGATCGAGGGTTTGGAAGAAATCGGAGAAAAGATCGAGGGTTTGGAAGAAATCAGGGAAAGATCGAGGGTTGAAGAAATCAGGAAAAGATTGATGATTCGGAAGAAAAGGGGGAAAAGATAGAGATGAAGAACACAGAAGGCGAAAAGGAAGAAGCAGGGGAAACAGAGAATAATAACGAGAAGACTGAGAAACACGAGTTGGGAGGGGAAGAAGATGAGCATACAAATATGTTGGAGACAGAAAAGAGCGAAAAAGCAGAAGAAAGAGCGAAAAGCAGAAGAAAAGAGCGAAAAGATAGAGATGGAGAACGCGGGGGGTGAAATTGTAGAAATTGAGAAAACCGAGGACCAAAAGGAGGAGATTTTGAAAGAGGAGGATGATCCAGATGTATTTGTTCTTCCTCCAATACCTACAAAGCCAGCTGATTCAGGTAAGGAGAAGATGGAATGGGATGAAATAGAGGGAGAACCAAAGAGAACTGTAACCTGCACAAAATGCAAGCAACCAGGGCATAACAAGAAATCTTGCAACTTCTACCAAATGCAGCAAGCTTATTGACTTTAGTCAATGAGGTCAACGTCTGACCCGAAGACTGTACGGATCTTTAAGGAAAATACAACTCGGGTATGATATATAACTATAGGTGCTCTAATCCCTTTGTAGCTATGTACGATATAATATTTGATACTAAGTGTTTTTATTTGAGAACCTTTGGTTAGCTTTTAGTGTTTGAACTTGTTAGCTTTTCGTATGGACCCAAGTCTTGAATGACCCTTGGTGAACGGTTTGAAAAAGACGGCGAATAAAGACTTTTCGTTGTAATTCTCCTGTGAAACCAACAAACTTGGCTTTGGTCGTATTTTTCTAAAGTTGGTCTATCTGGTTCTTGAAGGAGAGGTACATGTCTGCATACATCTTATTTTACTGAATATTACTGATACTACATCTGAATGGGATATATTGGGTATGTTTGATTTGATTTAGTAAAAGATCATCCTTCATATTCAATGGTCATTTGCTTATTTATTTTGATGAAGTAAAAACTTGGGTGTGAAGCTTTGAATGTTATTGTACTATCACATCATTGTGAGCCCTAGATTTTTAATATTGTCTCGTCGAAAAGCAAATCAAACGTTTTCGGTATATTCGAAATAAATGTGTGGAAACTTTAATTCCAACACCCCACTTGAAAATTAGGTATGGTGGTAAAATGTATGCAGATTTTGCCTTTATCACAAGAAACTTTAGATGTTTCGAAAGTCGTGTCGGTGGAGTGTACATGGACCTTAAATCTATGTTAAGAGATTAAAGGTTTTTATTTCATCAAAAGTCGTTCAAAATTAGGGTAAGATGTATGCAGTCTTGTCTTTTATCATATAAGACGAGATGTTTTAGACTTTTAGTTAAGGCCTTATTCAGATGTATATGATATAAACCAATGTGTTAAATTTTAGAAGCGATGTGTGATGTGTTGGTGAGATCAAGCCTCATCTAGGGCTGTAAAGTAGTATATCATATATATAGTCATGTATATACAGGTTTGGTTCAAATAAAAAATGTAAACATTATTAGAAATTAAAAGCGAAAATTAATAGGTCTATATGTGAATCATTGAAATAATTAATAAAAATATGTATTTGAATATTCATTTTGAACCAAATATGTATATAATTCATATGAATTCATATGCATTTCAAATTGATTTTTTATTCACAGTTACTCTCTCTTTTTACATTCTCGATAGTATAGTTTTATTTTGAACATTCTACTATATTTATATATGCCACAAGGCCAATGGTTATATCAAATGCTCACAAGAGTGTTAAACAAAAAGGAAAACTGTCAAGAAAAATGGAACCGAAAGAGTCAAATAATGTGTTAAAAGAAACTCACGCCATGGCGTGCCTCAACACGCAGGGTTGGCCCTAATGTTGGGCAGGCCGGGCGAGGGCAGCACAAGCCCAAGGGGCCTCAACTAAGGAAGGATGAAAGGAGCAAAAGTAGATTATGAGACTTCTAAGATTATTACAAACAACTTTACCTTTGGACTAATTGTGATTTTGTTTGAATTATGTCCCAAGTTAAATTTTATTGTTTTCCTTCAGGATTCCCCTCAACTAAACTCATAGCTTTTTATCCTCAGTTTTTAATCAATATATTTTTTGACATAAAACAAAAACCAAAATAAAACTAATTAGGTCCAACAAGTTTGTAAAAGTTTTTGTGATAATACTTGAAAACATATTATTTTTATTTTGTGTATGATTATGTCAAATATGTTTATACAAGAAATTGGTAGTTACCATTTGCTCTTGCATCTATCTGCAGTTCAACACATGTATCTTTGGTTAGTTTTTTTATTTTTAACTAACTATATGAGTTTGCTAGAATTGACTTTAAAAGAGTATTCACAAGGTATGAGTATTCGATTTATTTCAAATAGTTCTTAACAATATGATAGTAACTTCCCATTTACATGAGCTTCTACAGTTTAGAAACAAGAGAAATGTGCACATTATGCCAATTTTTTGCTCGATAACATTATATTCGACATTGTTAGTTTGTTACAAAACATTAAAAAAAAACTAGTGTTTAATTAAGTACGGGCATTTTTGACTGATCTCGTCCAGGGCACCAAAGACTTCAGGACCGACACTGGATACCCACCGTGGAACTCTTTCTAAAACCCTTATAGGTCAGTTTCCATTTTGGGTGAGCACGATAGACCAAGAATATTACCCTATAAGAGGCATGCCAACAATGGGGTTCTTACCTATAAGTGAAGGACAAAACTCTTTTGTTTTGGAAAAGGTTCATCTAGGCTTTATCTAGACTATATCCTTGGCAATTAGGTAATTAAGAATTTAAGATACAACCATCTGAAACTAAGTCTGACCACAAAATGCTAGTACTTCACCTCGAACCCGAAAAGGAAAAAACTCTTACATTGTTAGTGATCAAATGTTACTCAATAAATAACGTAAATCGAGGTTTTGACTTTTATCGGTAACCACTTATCTAAAAAAGATTGGTTTACAACAACACTGAAAGCTAATTATATGTAAAATAAAGGGAAAATTGCCAAAAAAGGTAACATAAATGTCAAAAAAACCCAATCAAGGGAACGTACATTTTTTTTTTTGCCGAGAAAGGACTATGCATTTGATTTTGTCAAAAAAAGGGGAATGTGACCTGATTAACTTGATGATTGCTTAGTCAGCAGGTAACCTGCTGACATGTCTGTCCAAGTGGCAGTCCAGTCAGCACCATCAAATTGCCGAAAAAGGTAACATAAATGTCAAAAAAATCCAATTAGGGGAACGTACATTTTTTTTTGCCGAGAAATGACTATGCATTTGATTTTGTCAAAAAAAAAGGAATGTGACATGATTTAACTTGATGGTTGCTTAGTCAGCGGGTAACCAGGTGACGTGTTTAATTTGTCCAAGTGATAGTCCAGTTAGCACCATCACACCTTTGATCAGCGTTGATCGGAGTTGACCGCCACCACCACCCACTGCCACCACCACTCATTGTCACCCACCGCCATCGACTGCCATAGCCACGCACCGCCATCGACTGCCATCACCACGCACCGCCACCGACTGCCACCCACCACCCATCCCCCATCTTTCTTAGAATTCAACATCTAATTGCGTATAGATGAGGTAGGCGAGTCAAGCAGACAAGCACCACCACCACCCACGTCCGCCGCCACCCCCCACCACCCACGTCCTCTGCCACCCACCGCCACCCGCTGCAACCCACAACTCCTCACCACCCACCACCCCCACCACTCCCTGCCACCCACTCCCACCACCACTTACTGATTTTGCCAGAAAAGGTAACATGAATGTCCAAAAAATCCAATCAGGGGAACGTATATTTTTTTGCCGAGAAAGGACTATATATTTGATTTTGTCAAAAAATGGGGAAGAGTAACCGGTTGTACAAGTTACCGGTTACTCTTTCCCTTTTTTTGACAAAATTAAATGTATAGTCCTTTCTCAGCAAAAAAAAATGTACGTTCCCCTGATTGGATTTTTTGGACATTTATGTTACCTTTTTCGACAATTTTTCCTAAAATAAAAGAATGTATGTGTCTACAAGTTGATTCATGGCACAAAAGGGTGATGTCTACTTTTACTTTACTTCCACTTTTTGTGTGCAAATACTACTTGTACCATTGTTTCTTTGCTAATCATATTATTTCACATTATTATTGTTGTTGTTATTTGTTTCTATTATTATTTTTCTATTTTGTGTTGGTCAATTTCATGTTGATGTAAATTCAAACATAATCATTTACAAAAGCCCAAATATCATATGATTCTATGAATGTTTTTAGCATTGAATATGTTTAACGTGCATATAAAATATTAACAAGTTATATCCGAGGATGTTTTTGATAAGAACAATCGTTAGCACAAGAAAGGTAAGAAGAAATCTTCATCTTTAAATCAATCCTGATTGTAGATAAATTAAAAATTCCTTCTAAGTTATTATAGAATTTTATTTGAACCATTAGATCAACAGTAGCGGGCTATTTAGTAAACGTTTATCGAGTATGTTTTAGCTCTAATTTCAGCATTGAAAATACCCAATTTCGAGGAAATTTTAAAGTTTTTTTGGTTGATTTCAAGAGATCTCTAATTTTTTTTGTTTGTCAATTTTGAATGACTTTTGTTTTTTTTTTCAATTCATCTCAAGGGTTTTTTTTAGGTTAAATTGAAAATACCGTTTAGGTTGATGGGGTCACACACGAAAAATCACTAGTAAAAACTTTTAAAAAATTGAAGAGCCGACGTCGAGGTGCTAAACCTTCCCGTCGATGTGAACTCTTGGAGAATCAGCTTATTATCCCTAAAGTAACCTTAATCCGTTGAACGACGACCCTTCCACTCGGCACTGTCGGGTCACTAACGCCGACTTTCGTCCATGCTTGACGGGTGGGTCTTGTAGTCAAGCTCCTTCTGCCTTTGCACGCCTCTGTTACCTTTTAGGAGGCCTATACCCCATGGAAACTGTCTACCTAAGACCGTCCCTTGTCCCGTACGTCCTGACACAATGTTACAGCTCTAGCTCTTCCAGAGTGGTATCTCACTAATGGCTCGGACCCCCCTAGAAGGAGGCCTTCTTCACCTTCCACCTAAGCTGCATAGGAAAGGCCCAAAGTCAATCCCAGGGAACAATGAAGCTTCATAGGGTCCTTCTATCTAGATGCTGGTAGTCCGCGTAAACTTAGAAAATCTCATGTTTTTGTTTCCTAGTGGGGGCATTATAGTAAAAACTAAAATATTATTATAGAATTTTATTTGAACCATTTGATCAACACTAGGGGGTCGTTTATTAAACGTTTATCAGGTAGGTGCTTACCCAAATTACATAGTTTATTGATTGAAGGGACAAGGACTAGAGAGCTTACCTAGTACGAGGCAAGACAGGAACCGAGACTCTTACCCGGTAAGTGTGGGTAGTGACGGATCCAAGAATTTTTTCTTTTGGGGGCACCTTTAAGTTAGAGTAAATGTTCGTAAAAGTCGTCCACTATTTTTTAGCCTAATTCTATCATTTCGAGTGATTTTTAAAGTTTTTGGTTGATTTCAAGATATTTCTAATGTTTTTTTTTTTTTGCCAATTTTGAGTGACATTTGGTTTTTACAATTGGTTTTAGGGATTTTTTTTGGTTAATTTTAAGATTTTTTTTTGTTTTCTTTAGCTAATTTCAAAATACTTTTTGGGTTGCGAACCTAACTAAAAAGCACAAAACAAATTAATCTAGTCAATATTTCTTCAAAAGAAAAAAAATTACGGACCTAGGACCGTAATTGCAGACACAAATATATATATATATATATAGAGAGAGAGAGAGAGAGAAATGTTCAAATGAGAAGTGCTAAAAAAATACGAAGTAGAGAAGTGATCTCCACCACTCATCCGGTCAATAAACGTGGCTTTGACCGGTTACGGTGAATGCGATCACGGGGGATTGACGCAATTCATGGGAGGGTAGAGATTATTAAAGGAGGGGACCCGGTCAAAGCCGTCTTCATTGACCGGATGAGTGGTGGAGATCACTTCTCTACTTCTTATTTTTTTAGCACTTCTCATTTGAACCTAATACTATATATATATATATATATATCGTATGAACCTCCTTCTATATATATATATATATAGAGAGAGAGAGAGAGAGAGAGAGAGATGAAAGTTCAAATGCGAACTCAATTTTGGTTGTGAACATGAGGACCACTAAAATCGCGTCACATGACATATTCAGTTTGGATATTATGTGTTATTCAAACTGAATACTGCATTCAATGTTATTCAGTTTGCATAACATTAAATGCAGTGTTATTCACTTTGAATAATACATGAATATTCAAATTGAATATGCCACGTGACACGCTCTCAGCTGTCCTCACGTTCACAATGAAAAATGAGTTCACATTTGAACCTGACCATATATATATATATATATATAATATATAGGATTGGGTTCAAATATGAACTCAATTTTAGTTGTGATCGTGAGGACCACCTAAAATCGCGCCAGATGTCAATATTCACTCCGAGATGCTTGGTTTAGCACACGGGGACTGCTGGGCTTTCTAGTGCATTCTAACGCTACACCGTAATTGGGTGGTCATAAGGGGGAGTATCTGGGTTCAGCGGAAGCCATGGGGGTTAAATGCAAGTAGTCAAGATGGGATTTTCACCTTCTATTTTATAGGAGAGATATTTCCTGGCCCCTTGATGATTAATCTGATGAAATGCATGGCCATGCTCGAATAAAATAATAGTTCATCATTTAGGTGAATTAGTAAGAATCAGAATCGAGTAATAAAATCTGATTATTAAGATTAGACTCCCGCTCCATGTCTAATACTCAAATTAGAAATATAGTGATGAAATGGGGAAAACTTGGATAATCTATTGTAGCCTGTAGATTCAAATATTTGGATATAAGAGATCTTATAACCTAGTTAACCTAAGTGTTTGGTTAATGACCTCCTTAGACTAATGTTTTGCCGAATGTTGTTATCTGTCAAACACAAGTGGGATTCTGTAAGGATAATGTGTGTATATCAAATAATAAGTGATGAAACATGTCCATGGTTATACGACACTAAGGGTCACATTGCCACACACCAGAATAAACCATTTAAGAATGATCTAGCAGTTTTATGTATCTGTTTTTCCGCTGTGCTTGTATTATCACATAAATCCCTATAGTGGTGTCAAAGCCACTTCCTTAATGGGGTTTTAATTTTAATGGAAGTCTCGTCGCAAGGCTCATTTTTAGTTGTGGGTCCTTGGGAACTCGAGCCCCTATATTAAAACGTGGATTTTTCTATATGTTTTTTAATTATGTTTTCTGGATAACGGGGTTGAAACTAGGTAAATTGAACCACAGCTTAAATGGTTGGGATTAGACTGCGAGTCATGGCCCGACCACAACTGCAGCCAAAAGGCCACGGCGTGATGGTTTCCACCAGCGAAGGTGGACAGTCGCACCCAGCCACGAATCGCGATGGAAGCCGTGAGCCATGGCTGGTGAGTAACAACGGCTTAGTTGTGAACTACGTTCCAAATGGTGACGATGCCAAGCCGCGAGCCACAGCTCAAGCGGCAGCACTGGCCATGAGCCACGATTCTGGTGGCGGTGTTTCTTATCGAGGGCTACGGCCCGGTGTCGGTATAACATCTTAGGCATATCCCATATCGGTCGTAGACAGGAGCGATGTTGGGTGTTACAAGTAATTTCTTTGCCTTCTTAATAACAACGCGTTTTAGGGCCACAAGCACGTCAGGTTCTAGGAACTCTGAGGTAAAGCGCATTAAGGTGGGAGTAGTCCCAGGATGGGTGACCCTTGGGAAGTTTCTCACCAAGTCTCCAGAAACAAATTCGTGTGCTATACGTTGGTAAAATCCAGGGGTAAAGCGGACAATATTGTTACCAAGGTAGGCGGGATGTTATAGATGGTATTAGAGCCATTCCTGTGTCGTCCAAGATATGTGGCAAACCTCATCGAGGACGATGAGTCCCAATGAAGGGGGTGTTTTTAACATCTTAGGCATATCCAATATCGGTCGTGGACAAGAGTGATGTTGGATGTTATAAGTAATATCTTGGCCTTCTTAACAACAACACGTTTTGGGGCCACAAGCACGTCAGGTTCTGGGAACTCTGAAGTTAAGCGTGCTTGGGTGGGAGTAGTCCTAAGATGGGTGACCCCCTGATAAGTTTTTCACCTTGGTTGTTAAGGTTATTGCTAATCTGAGTGACAATGGTGGGAATTAGTGTTTGGAGTTGTTGTGCTATGATCTCAACAATGTCAGGGTTTTCGATCTTACCATTCCCAGTTCTACCACCACAATGGCCACCTCTAGTGTCGGTTCTACCACCTCTAGAGGCGATTCCACCACGTCCAGTATTGCGGGTTGATCTTCTTGGAGGCATATTCTATACAAGGAAGAAGGTTTTCTTAGCTAATAGAGAAGAGAAAATTTTATTTATTGTGCAATTACTCATAGTACATTTGCACCTCTCCCCACATCTCAATTCACTACCTTGGTCGTGTCAACATTGATCAATGCAAATTTGGTAACATAAGCCCACGTGGGTCATGATGCATTTATAATTACGTTGGCCGCCCATAATTATAACTGCATCCTTTCACACATGTACTTATTACCAAGTTTGCATATCTCAACGTCATACACCCCATCTAGGTAGGTATCACACCACATAACAAGCCATATTACAACCAAATATTCCAACAAAGAAAATAAATAAACAGATGATTAAAATAAAACAAAATAAAATTTCATAATCAAATAAATATCCCAATAATGTCTAATAATACTCCAAAGCACCTAATGTGATAAGTTCGACTAAGTCAAATAAAATAAGATCTAAATTAAATAATAATAATAATAGTAATAATAAATCCTTCTCCTATTAATCACTAACGAGGATTGACGTCATAAGGAATGTCGACATGAAAGGTGGGAGATTGTTAAATTGAGCGCCACTTGGATCCAACCCTGCTCTCGCAAGTGCTAGTCGACTCCATCAGATTGGGTGAGTATTCGCGATAGATGCGTCTCGGTTCTGGTCCACAACAAGCATCAAATACGATATCCGAGTCCTCATCCTCCTCGGGTAACTCTTCATGGGGTTCCTCGGACGGTTCATCCTCCGTCAGCTCCTTGGAAGGTTGTTCCTTGTTTTCCTCCTCCATGGGTCGTTCCTCGTTCTCCTCCTTCGAGGGCTCTTCCTCTTCCCTGTCCTCCGAGGGCTCTTCCTTTGATGACTCTGATGATTCCTTAAAGTGTTTCGGTAAAAGAGTGAAGGTAAACTTTCGACCTGGTGTGATTCGCTTACGAGCCGTTACCTTGAAGAATGCTCCATTACCGTTAAGTCAACGCGCCTGTGAGGTTCTGGATCCAAGTGGTGGAGGGATGAAGGTTGACGGGTACTTGATAGGTGCCATGGCTAAAGAAATGGCCAGTCATAATAGAAACAAAAGTTGAATGATTCACTAAGTACACACAAAGAAAACAACTTCTTGCTATTACTAATAGTCTATAAGCAATACACATGCACTTAAATGCACACATAGTTCCTACCATGCATACTACATGTGGGTTCTTAGGTTATAGTCTAGGTCAATCCACCTAATTCTCTATAACCAAAGGCTCTGATACCAATCTGTAACACCCCGCCTAGGCGGAATCGCGAAGTGTGATAGAGAGGATCGTCATAATACAATGATATGATAATAGAGAATTCACTAAATGAATACTAATCCAAAGTGCCATTATGTCTCTTCCTCGACACAAATGGAGACTTGTATTGTGGTTAGACAACTCCATGACATTATATAATCAGTAAAAGTCAAACAAAAGTACTTCCCACAACCCGGGACAAGTTTCAAGCAAACAACTTCAAAGAAAGAGAAGAAAACCAACAAATACGACTAAGTGCATTCATGAACTTCTAAAAAAACCCATGCGGGAATCTCTTACCTCTAAGTTCCACATGCAACTCTAGCACTATTAGGCATTTTGATGAGTATTACCTGAAAATGAATACTCGAAAATGTCAACATAATGTTGGTGAGCTCGTAGGTTAAATAACAAAAGAGGATTTGCTGTGTATCAAGAGCATTTAGGACAACAGTGTATATATATGTATTACAATACAGCATTAATACATAGGAATATTTGTATAACCCAATTTAATCATACAACAAGAACATTCTAGGTTTCCAAACATGTCATCTACCAGTTGGAGCTAAACCGTTGGCTTAATAGGAATATAGGAATCACATCTCATGTAGGTATCAAACACTAGTACTTCCATTGCAATAGTACACACAAATTGTCCAAATAAATAAAATAAAATAAAGTTCAACACAGCTTAAAATCAGTAAAATAGCTTTTGAGTATCATTTTCCCCCAAGAAAATACATATGAGTAAAAAGGGGCCACGAAACTCACCTGTGAGTGGATGGTATTATGCGAGTCAAGCAGGTAATCTACAATTAAACAAGGGTGTGTATGAGCTACACATGGCCATGGCTTAAAACCTTGCCATTGTAACTCGTATTCGATGGAATATGCATGATCAACCTAGTATTTCTAAAGGACACTTTACCAAGTGTTATATAAATGGGATTACTTCTTCAAAATGTATCCAACTATCCCCAATATACTATTGTGTGTATCAACCTAAAAAAATTCCTATTGTATATATCGAACTTTATTTTTGAGTCTATTATGTGTATCCAACTATCCCACAATATACTATTGTGTGTATCAAAAATACACATAATAGACTCAAAAATAAAATTTGATATATACAAAAGGAATTTTTTTAGGTTGATACACACAATAGTATATTGGGGATAGTTAGATACATTTTGAAAAAGTAATCCCTATATAAATATAAGTCAATTAGTGGTGAGTAGTCATCTTGACCTAGGTATCGATCAAATTTTTATAAGTTTGGTTTCTTAACCGAAATTTTGGGTACTTCAAGAATTTTTCCTATACCTTAAATGAATTAGATAGGGTCCGAAATTTTAATGGTACAGACTTCCGAGTCGTAGGTATTTTCAGAAAATTCCCCTTAATTTTAATTAATCTTTTACTAATTTAAAGAAAACCATAAAAGTACAAGTTAGCAAATCGTTCCGTTACGCGCAACAAAAAGTTATAAACAAACTAAAATACTTAAAGACCTCCAAAAATTCTGAAATTTTTACAGAGGCTAACAGACATATTGAACTCATTCCAGAAAAAGTTTTACCAAAGAATTCGAAAAAAAATGAGGGAGTTGTGAAGCACCCAAGTCGTCCTAGATTCTGTTCAAATATTCCAGCTTTGCGTCCCTGAACGGTAAAGGCTTTTTGACCAAGTTAATTTTGTTTTTTTGACACGAAACCACTTGGAACAGAAAGTAAACTCATAGAACTTGAACCTAGACCCAAAATTTGTATTTTAACTCCATGTTATGACCTAGATACGACCTCCCCAACTCAACACATTTTATGCCCAAATTCTGGAATAGATCAAACGACATGGAAAAAAAGAAGATGAAGATGAACAAACCCATAAACAAAGAAGATAAAGATAAACACTTCCTCACCCAGAAACAAAGAAGATGAAGATGAAGAAACCCATAAACGAAGATCCAAGATCGATTTTGAACAACCCCACAAGATCCCGTAAGCATTTTGGCTTCCATTTTTCGATTTTTCTTCATTTAGTATGGAATATTACAATGTTTATTTGATTAGAATCGATTTTGGATATTTAACCTTTCCTAGTATTCGATTTTGATAAATTATTGGAGATTTAATTCGAATTTCTAGGGTTTTGTTCAAAATTTTGAGTTTGGCGTTTCCTAGGGTTCATTTGATTTCTATGTTATATTTATGAGATTTCCTTAATCATATAATAACAATAATAAAGGACATAAGAACATAAACACATATTAGAATTCGATTTAACATGATATTGTGATAGAGTTTAGTTAAACTAACCTAGAGTACTCGTGTTATGTGTAGCGTAATTGATACATGCAGAAGCAATCATCGTTGCATATAGATTCAAGCTTTCTAAAGCTTTATGCGGTTTGCTTCAGAATGGAGCTGAACTGAATGCGGATTCGTAAAGGCAATAGGTGTTGGGAATCAAAGGCTACAAACACGCAGCAGAAAAACAAAACCTAGATTCCCAAGAACGGATCCAATCCTAAACCATACAGATACAATTGAGGATGTTTAGAGGATTACCTTTGCGAATAAACTCCGGAAAGCAGATAGGGGATACACCGCTACTGACACCGAGCTAGAACGAGGTTGCTAGACCACCGTGGATTATACCCGAAAACAAACTCCGGTCGCTTCCGGATCCCTTGGTCGCTTCCGGATCCATTTGTAGGTTCGAACGGTCCTTCCTCAAAGTCTTTCTTCTAGTGAATCCCTGTAAATGATTACAAATGTGGTTACCACTGCCTGTATCAATTACCCATGATTCATAAGAAGTGATTAAGCAATCTATCATAAAGATACCTGGAGCATCGGGTAAACCGATCTCTATCTGGTCGATATTCATCGAGTGCTCGCAAATATCCTTGCTACCGCATTCTGGGCAACTCAGATCCCCCAGCTCATCAATCCAATCAGTATCCATGAGATCAGCAAGTGCTGGCTTCGGCTCTAGACTGGCCAGAATGTTCTCATGCAGTGCTGCCACGTCAGTCTTTGGTTCTTTCATGTAAGCACTAGTTGTGTCACATATCTCCTTTGGGAGTGAGTACCACATGAGATACACTAACTCTTTTTGAGTCATCTTGTACCCCAAACGTGTCAAGCATTTAAAGAGTCTCCTTATTTCCATAAGATGGTCTTTAACTGACTGGCCCCTTTTCAGCTTTAGTGAAAGTATCTCTTTCATGATCAAAAGCTTACCTGTATGTTTATAGAATCCCAGCTGGCTTTCTATATCTTTCACGACCTCGTGGCAGGATTTATCTCTTAATCTATCCGCAAACTCGGATGATATAGAGAAAAATCAGAATTGACATGACATCCGATTCATCTGCCATGTACTTAACGTACTGAGTAAACTCCTCTTCAGGAGAATTACTCTTAGGTCGTGATACAGGTTTATCTAAAACGTAAAACTTACCCTGTGCACGCAAGATATTATCAAGGTGCATTTTCCAAACTGGAAAATTTTGTCCTGTAAGTTTCCATTTTCCATTGATGAGTCTCAGTGATTCCTCAGGGGTATAAAACGGGATTACAGAAAAAGACATCTACAATAAAAAAATTCCAAGCTTAGTTTATAATTATAAAACCTCTAATAAATTATTACCCTTAAAATAAATTTATTAGACTAGAATCCATATTTCACATGTGTCGGGAAGCATGTGATCATGTCAAACCGACTCATGCGATTTATGGTAGGTAAAAACTATACCAATCGCATTTTAATTCGAAAACACGATTTCTAGATCGTCGGGACATCGGATATTTAATCCGTGCATATTTAGCCCCTCTAGTGCATTTTGGCCCGGTACCACCCGGTGAGTAAATAATTACCAAAATAGACTGCACCACCCGGGACCTGGACAAACCCTGGCCGGTACCACCCGGAGATAATTCGCAGAGTTTTATCACCCTCCAGTTTCGGTTTGAACACGGACGTTCATAGTGTGTTCACTTACAACGCCCTATGTACCTTACACCGGAGGTGCCCCTAAAGTGGGTTGCACTTACTAATCTATGATTTTGATAAGGGTTAAAATTGTCAGTTTTCAAAACTTGGATCCAAACACAAACTGTATTTGTATCCAATTTTTCTTTTAAAACATTTAATTTTAAACCGTTTATATTTAAAAGAAATTACGTAACTAAAAACAAACACGCAATTTATATAACTATTAAATATAAACATCCACGCAATTAAAACATGTCATAGTAAAAAAAAACCTTAACTATTGTCGTTTCGTGAGCCAACACAAAACGACGGTCTTTATTCCTAAGGGACAAATCTTCTCGGCGCTCCCACTGGCTCCAAGCTCCATGGCTGTCTCCTTGGCTCCGTCTTCGGGTCTCGATTTTATTTATTAAAATTATATTACAAAACCGGGTTGTAAATTGCACGCAGGCCTCCCGTAACCAATAATAAACAAAAAACATACGAAAAATAACATCACAACCACTGGTCAAAAGGGTTTGACTATGACAATAATAAAATTAAAATTATCCCTAGGGTTTTAAACTTATCTGATTTAGATAACCCTTATCCGATACCACCTACCGTGAATAGCAACAGCTAACTGCCGCCGCCCCCGCACTGGTTGGTGTTCCGGAGAAACAACAGCCACCAATGTTAGCCACTGCTCGCGGCGCGAGACATCTGTTCGCGGCGCGAGGCCTTTGCTCGCGGCGCGAGCTGGTTTACAAAGGCTCATCGACGACAGCAGCCCAAAGGCCACCGTCGCCGCCCTCTCTTTTGATCGGAAACCTAAAAACTGCAGTGGCCGACACCCCATTGCGGCGGTTGTTGACCACCGCCATCACCACAATCATCATTGCCACCATCGGCGATGACAACAGCAGCTAATGCCGCCATTGCCACCGCCTGCCGGCGCAACAACAACAACAACCACGCCATCGCCGCCACCACCACAAACGGTGGTGTGGCGGTCGACTGAGAGAACGACGGCAGCAGTAGCGCAACGCCACCACCACCGCCGCCTCTCGGCGGTCTCGATTAAATAAAACCCCATCGCCGCCACCACCACAAACGGTGGTGTGGCGGTCGATTGAGAGTACGACGGCAGCAGCAGCGTAACGCCACCACCACCGCCGCCTCCCGGTGGTCAACAAAACATAATCGCCACCACCACCACGAACGGTGGTGTGGTGGTCATTTCGGAGAACGACGACAGCAGCAGTATTCACCACCACCACTGCCGCCTCCTGCGGCTGTTTCAAAACCATCACCACCACCGTCGCCGTTTCCGGCTTCGGTGGTTTGATCCGATCGCCGCTGCCATCAATGCCGCCACCACAACATACGGTGGTGTGGCGGTTTGTTTTTAATCGACACCACCACCACAATCGGTAGTGTGGTGGTGTTCCTTGGCCGCAATCAATACCGCCACCACATACGGTGGTGCGGTGGTGGTTTAAATCGTGAGGGCTGCCGACGATCACCACCAACTGTGGTGTAGCCGGCGATAGCCCGCGGTGGTTCATGGTGGTACGGTTTGGTGGTCCGGTCGGCTAACTGCCGCCGTTCCACCACCGGTTAGGTTTCCTTTGCGATAAAATCCAATTTTTAACAATTAAAAACATAAAAATCGAATTTTTAACAAACCTTTACAATTAAACAGTTAAAACTGATCAGTAGGTTTTAGGAAGTGGCTCTGATACCACTGTTGGGAATCAAAGGCTACAAACACGCAGCGGAAAAACAAAACCTAGATTCCCAAGAACGGATCCAATCCTAAACCATACAGATACAATTGAGGATGTTTAGAGGATTACCTTTGCGAATAAACTCCGGAAAGCAGATAGGGGATACACCGCTACTGACACCGAGCTAGAACGAGGTTGCTAGACCACCGTGGATTATACCCGAAAACAAACTCCGGTCGCTTCCGGATCCCTTGATCGCCGGCGTGAGAGAGAGAGAGAGAGAGAAAGAGAGAGAGAGAGAGAGATTTTTGAGGAAAATATTGAAAATCAGTTATCTCTTTATCAGCCTAAAGCCTTAATTTATAAGGATAAATTAGGCAGTGTTTGATGCCAATTATAAAACCTTATAATTATCAAACTGATTAATAATTATAAGAGTAAAATACAATTTTGGTCCCTGTGGTTTGACAAAAGTCTCACTTTTGGTCCCTACAATTTAAAAAATACACATTAGCCACTGCAATATGCGATTTGGTCCAATTTTGGTCCCTGAGACTAACGGCTGTTAAATGAACCGTTAGTTAGGGGGTAGTTTTGCCATTTTTCATTTTTAACAACCATAGGGACCAATCTAGACAAATTTTCTTTTTGGTGTTTTGTCATTTTCCAGTTTTGTCTCTATGACTTCATCTTCCTAACAAAACACACACACACACACACACACACACACACAACTCCAAAACCCATTACCCCCATCCATACCACTTAACCCACCACCCACCACCACCACCTATCTCCACCACCCACCACCACCTATCTTCACCACCCACCAGTACCCATTTTACCCACCCATTCACCACCATCGCTTTCACCATCGCCTACTCACCTCCACCGTCGCCTACCTCCACCACCCACCTCTACCGCCACCTATCTCCACCATCCACCTCTACGCCGTCTAGCTGCAAACTACCCCCTCCAAGATGAACAATAGGGACTAGAATTCAGATCTCGATTTCTCCGGCAGAATCCCGACTTAGATCCCGATTTCTTCTACAGAACCCCGATCTCCGGCAGAATCTGACGCCATGACTTAGACGAAAGCTCGGTGGCGGTGGTGGTGGTTTCCTTCATTCAGATCTGGTGGTGAAGCTCGGTGATGGTGGTGTTACCTTCATTTAGATCTGGTTGTGGAGGTGGGTGGTAGATCTGGTAATGGAAGCTCGATGGTGGTGGTTTCCTTCATTTCAGATCTGGCGGGTGGTGGTGAGGGGTGGTATGTGGTGGTGGTAGATAAAATGGGGGTGAATGATGAAGATGAAGGAAGAAGAAAGATGGTGGATAGTGGTGGTGGAAAAAGGATGGTTGATGGTGATGGTGGGTGGTTGATGGTGGAGGAAAAAGGATGATTGATGGTGGTGGTGGTGGGTGATGGTGGTGGGGGTGGGTGGTTGTGGGTGATGGGTGGGTGGTGGTGGATGATAAAGATGTGGGTGGTGGTGAAGGTGGGTGGCAGTGGTGATGGGTGGTGGTGGATGATGAAGATATGGGTGAAGAAGAAAGAGGTGGTGGTGGTGGTGGTGGATGATGAAGATGTGGGTGAAGAAGAAAAAGGTGGTGGTGGTGGTGGGTGGGTGGTGGTGGTGGTGGTGGTGGTGGGTGGTGGTGGTAGGTGGATGGTGGTAGGTGAAGAAGAAGAAGAAGGAGGTGTATACATATATATTAAATAGAGTAAATTACACTATTGGTCCTTGTGGTTATTATTAAAGTAAAAACTAGATAAAATGGAAAAAAATTCAAATTAACCCCAAACTAACGGTTTTACTTAACAGTTGTTAGTCAGAGGGACCAAAATTGGACCAAATCGCATATTGCAGTGGCTAATGTGTATTTTTTAAACTGTAGGGACCAAAATTGAGACTTTTGTCAAACCACAGGGACCAAAAATGTATTTTACTCTAATTATAATTTCCTTTTTATAATTATCCTTTAATTAATCTAACTGATTAATTTAACTGATAAATAATTTAATTAATTATTTATTTTCTCTCTTTAAATAATTAATAAACAATTAATTATTTCTCTCACATATAATCCAAATGTTCTTAATTTAGTGTGCAGCGGTGTGACCTACTTGTGTCTTATAACATTGGACATGGTAACCCTGTTACTGTCTCGCACATAATCCTAACAATAGGGACTTGATCTTTTTTATTTATATGCCACTAGAGACTCATCCCATAAGGAGTCATAGTTATCTATAGAAATTATTTAATAAATAATAGAAGATATACACTTACTTTAATGTTAATCGGGTAATTAACTTAATAAAATATTCTACTCATATTAGGAGATATATATATATATAGGTTCATACAAGAACAACCTCATTTGTAGGAACAAAAGAATGCATTTTTAGTCACATGTTATGTGGGACCCATCATTAAATAAATCATATATGATTTAGTGGTGGGACCCACCTGAATCATATATGATTTTTTATTATGTGGGACTCACGTCACATGTGATCCAGAATTGTCTCTTTGTTCTTGCAAATTGAATTTGTTCCTGTTTGAACCTTTCTATATATATATATATATATATATCCAAATATGCAATCGGATAATAAATGATATAGGATTCTCTTGATAAGTATAATTATTTAAATCAAATGTTCTTTAATATTTAATACAGATAATGTTGGAGTCTAATGTATTTCCAACATTCTGAGCTCCAATCGATCATGGGGTTGTTTGTTTGGATCGATTTTGATTGCTAATCATCCATATTTCTTCAATTTGATTCCTAGATCTTGTTTGAATCAAATTTTGATTTGATTAAGGGTTTTGGTCGACGTTTTGTGGGTTTGCGTAATGATTTGAGGCCGTTTTTAATATTATACCATCTCTATATTTTCAATTTCATTTCTATGATTCGGTTTGCAATCAAATTTTTGGGTTCTTGAATTAGGGTTCTTGTCATTATTATTGTTTTATTTACAATTATTTTAAAACAAGAGAAATACATGTTAGCATCCAGCCACATGCCATCACTAAAACCGGTACCACATCAGTGTGTCGCCTGTTATTGTAGGTTGAATACATTAAATGGTAAATTTTGAGAGTTTAATATGTTAAAGGGTAGTTTTCCAAGTACGGTATATACAATAACTTTTCGTTACAAGTTGGATAAACTTCGTGAACTAAACTTTTTTAGTTTTTTACAAAAAACAAATAGATTAAATGTATATGAAATTTTATTACATGTATAAATTATGTCAATGATATAATCAATATTATAATTTGAGGGTATGAGGTGTACCCTGTTTTTGGATTGGTTCAATCATAGACTTGTTTGCCCCCAGCCCAGTCAAAGACTGTGGTTGGGCTGTAGGCCCAACAAAGTTGGGTCGGGACATCGACGGATTAGTGGGTTGCCCGTGGATACCCCAATACCACCAAGGAAGTGTGTGTACTTGTGTTCGTGATAGTTATTCGTTGGTTCGACGCTATTATGCCTTAAAAAAAAGTTGAATTGGATGCTCTAGAGATTTTGAATTATAATTGAAAATTATGTCGAAAATGCTTTAGAATAATTATTTTTCATTATAAAGTGTTTCTTATACGGATGATTTTATTTGACTACTTATCTAATTGCTATTTAAACATCTTCCGTCTATGTCTAATAATTACTTAATTATATCTTGTTTTTCTTATTTTATTCACTAATCATTATTATTTAATTACTTTTTGTTATTTTTATTTTATTACTAGCCATCGGCACTTAATACATTTTTATATTTTCTCTAAACAAGTATTTTATATTATTATTAGTGTTACTGTTTTTTTATGTATAATAAAAATGTATTATTATTATTATTTTTTTAATTTTTATTATTAAAATTAATCTCTTAGTAAACTATTTTCATAAAGTATTACAAATTTAATTATTTAAATTTTAAAACATAAAGATTTTAATAAGTAAAACAAAAATGATTAATAATTAACAAAAACGATTAATAGAAATTCGAAACTTTTTTATGGAAGTTAACTATTTAGGGAAAATTTCCTTAAAAACTTAGGATATTACGCATATCTCCTTGTAAACTTTAATATTACGTCTATATCCTTCTAAACTTCAATAACTCACACATATATCCTTCTCCCTTATTTAATTATATTTTAAATAAAAATAATTATCTATAAATTCAATTTAATTGGTAAATGACCTAACTACCCTTTCTAATTTCCTTCCAATAAACAAAATCTATTTCTCATATTACTCCTTAATCCCTATATATATAAAGAACTAATTAAATCAACCTGCAACCTTTTAGCTAAAAAATATTTTTTTTTAAAGCACAATTTTTTCTTCTTCTTCTTCGTCTTTTAACAAATAAAAAAATAGAAAACAAAATACCTAAATAAAAATCCCCTTTTGTTAGTAGTTGAAGAATGAAAAAAAAAACACACGTATGTTGCAAAGAAATACTACTCCGGCATGGGTTCTTCTCTTTCTAATCGGTCGCCGGAAAACCATCGCTGGCCGACGAATACTCCGGCATGGGTTGTACCGCCTCAAAGCTAGGCAACGAAGACACCATCAGATGCTGCAAGGATCGCCATCGCCGCCGTCTCATGAAGGAAGCCGTCTACGCCCGCCAGTACCTTGCCGCCTCTCACTCCGACTACTGCGCTGCCTCAAAATCACCAGATTTGCCCTCGCCACCACCTCGCCGCCTCCCACTCCGACTACTGCTACTGCCTCAAAATCACCAGATCCGCCCTCGCCACCTTTGCCGCCAGCGAACCCCTCTCCGCCGCCGCCCACCGGATCCGCCCTCGCCACCTTCGAACCCCTCTCCGTCGCCGACCAAACCCCCACCGTTCTCCTCCGACCTCCCTCCTCTACCACCACCACCGTCAAACCCCTCCTTTCCACACCTACCAAATCCCAAAACCACCACCGCCGCCGGTTCCGATCTCCCTCCGTTAACGTTAGGTTTCACAGCATACATACATACATATATATATATACCTGAAGATGATGACGATTGAAATCGAGGGTTTGCAACTTCTTGTTGACCCACAATTAAATTAAAAATATAATCGTTATTTGGAAATCAGATTTGTTATTTGGAAATCAATTTTAAGAAATCAATTTTGTTATTTGAAAGAAAATTAAAAGGGTAGTTAGGTCATTTACAAATTAAATTAAATTTATAGATAATTATTTTTATTTAAAATATAATTAAATAAGGGAGAAGGATATATGTGTGAGTTATTGAAGTTTAGAAGGATATGGACGTAATATTAAAGTTTACAAGGAGATATGCGTAATATTCCAAGTTTTTAAGGACATAGATGAAATTTTCCCTAAATAAGTAAGATGGTTTGATTTGTTAGAAATTTATTTATTTATTTAGTTTAAACTTTAGAATCTAAATAACCAAACAATAATAATAATGATATAAATAATTAATAATAATATAACTTTTATTTTTTATAAAGTAAAAAAAAAAATTAAAGGAATTACTTATTACAAAATAGTAATAAATGAAAAACAAAAAATAAATTTGAAGTGGAATGAATTTCAAAAAATAAATGAAAAAAAGTTACTGGATTTAATGAAATTTACTACTTAAATTATATTTTTATTTTTGAACGGTAACTTAATTAGCTGTTAGTATTCACCCTAGTTAGATTAAAAACATATTTGTCAAATTCGAACATGAAATTTTTACTCCAAATAAATAACCCTTTAAATTATATACTATATACAATTATCAAGCGCATCCGACCAAAACTTAGATCCGACCCGACCCGGCCGACCCATGACCCAAACCCAACTTTCTCTCTCACATTGTTTGAGCCAAACCCATATATCACCCGGTGATGACCCGCGCGTTCCTTCCAGCCGGGTCATCTCATACCCACCTCCAACTTTACACAATTACCCCCTCAACTTATAGGTTTATTCAATTTATACCTTCAACTTTTCAATATTTTATTTTAAGTTTTAGTCATATATTCGTGACGTCGATACGATCGAAATGAGCCCAATATTGAATATTTTTTAATGTAGTTATTTTATTATATACTATATATACGTTCCAACTTCTAACCGACCCAAATCCTTATCAATTTTTTAATTTACATATTAGCCCCTAAACTTAGATCTTATAAGGTTTATCCACATTACACCTTTTACTTTTCAATATGTCATTTTACGTTTTAGTCATATATCGTGTGTTGGCAAAAATACTTAAAAAACACGTTTTAATTTTAACAAATTACGTCATTTTGTTTGTATCGTTGATACGATAGAAATGAGCCTAATATTGAACATTTTTTTATATAGCTATTTTATTATATACTATATATAAGCTCCAGCCGACCCGAATCTTATACCCATTTTCAAATTCACATATTGGCGCCCTAAACTTATAATATTTGTTAACTTTATACCTTTACTTTTCTACTTTTCTATATTTCATTTTACGTTTTACTCATATATCGTATATTAGTTGGAACATGTTAAAAAAATACGTTTTAATTTTAACAAATTACGCCATTAAGATCGCATCATCGATACGATCTAAAATATGTTAAAAAATACGTTTTAATGTTAACAAACTACGCCATTATAATCATATCGTCAATAAGATCGAAATGAGCCTAATATTGAATATTTTTTCATGTATTTATTTTATTATATACGATATATATACACTCCAACCGACCCGAAACTTATAATATTTATTCACTTTACATCTTTTAGTTTTTTATATTTCATTTTATGTTTTAGTTATATATAGCATATTGACTGAAATATTTTAAAGTGTCGGTAGCTACTGTACATGAACCCGGTGCGAAGCCCGGGCTTATCAACTAGTTATATACAAATGAGAGAGAATAAAAAAAAAACATAGTTTAAAAAAATCATAGAAAAACGATAAGCTGAAAACAAGTAATAATATAGACAAGAATACCCTTTCTATAACGTTAATCTCTCTAAAAGTTTACATGGCTAGTCGTAGATTTATGGGTTATAGGGGTAGATCTAGGAAAATAATTTATAAAGAAATGTGGGCCCATAATAATAAATATAGGTGGTGGGTCCCAATATGAACAGCTATGAAAAGAGAAGGTACACCCAAATCGGACCACCCGTCTTCCTCAACACGACTACGACTACAAAACCGCTTTTGTTTAATTAATTAAATTCCTAAATTGTACTAATTTTCTATTTCTTAATTAAATAATTCATTCACTACCTTATTTTTTAATATTAAAATTAATTTCTTAAAATAACCATCTACCTTCTTTTCACATATTAAAGAAAATACCATTATTCATACCAAATATTTTTGTTTTTATTTCAAAATTACTAGAAGACATTTTATTATATGAATTTTTTTATTTAATTATAACAGATGAACCATGTAAAAGAAAATAGAATTATCTATATAGAAGTGGTGTAGACCTTTAAATAAAGGAAAACAAATGGCAAATAGCCTCTCATTGCATCTATCAAATATCCATAAATAAAGGGTGGAGAAATTAAATTTTTACTAATTTTTTAAAATAAATTTTGTTGTATGAAATTATATTATTTATGGTCTAGAATATAGATTCTTTATGTTATTCCTTACCCTTAATTTGATTCCAAAGAATATACATGTTGTCCCCATAGGGGGACAAAATCGTAATATTATATTCATTCTAAAAGATATAATAAATATACATAAATATTAATTTTTCTTAGGTTAATTCAAAATAGCAATTTTGTGTTCATCTTTACATGAGGATGTACAAGATTTTTTACCACGTTGTATATGTTTAGATTTAATGCAACAGCTAGAACAAATATTTGATTATTATATAATCAATACATAGAAAAATCATCAAAGATTCGATACATAATGAATAACTAGTTAATCACCCGTATATTATACGGGCATTTGAAACATGTTATTTTAATTTTTAATAAGAATAGACATTTACATGACAATTGTCATTACCATTTAAATACTTATGTAAATTATATGTTATACGACAATTGTCATTATAATTGCTTATTACAATAGATATTTTAGTTATCTAATAGCAATTAAAATATTAAAAATTGAAAATTTATTATTCTTTTGTCAAAAGATTTGAATTTCGTGAATTATTTTAAAACTGGGGGGATTCAGAAATAAAATATGTGTAGTGTTTTGATTTGTAGGATTTTAAATAAAAGAAAATATAATTATTTATAAATAATCTACAAAAATAGTTAAATTAAAAAGATAGAATCTTTAAATTTCAAGAATATTAGCAATTGAATTTTTTAAATAAAATAATATTTCAGTACTTATAAATAATATATAAAAATAATTAGATTAAAAAGATGGAATTTTTAAGTTTTTTTTTTTTTTTTTGCCAAAAGGGGACGGAAACCCAGGGAAAAAAATTAGAAAAGTAAAAAGTACAAAAAAACACTCTAGGGACCCTACAAGTCAGGGACTCAAAGAGACACAACCAGAAAAAACCAAGCTAAAGCTAATAACAACAGGCGGATAACAAAGACTGTCTAAAACACAAAAAGAAGCTAGTGCTCCATCTTGAGAACGGACAGTCTGTCAGCCTCAGATAAATGCTCGCATTGCTTGAAGAAATAATCCACCTGTTTCTTAGTCCAAGAAGACATCTGCTTAGTTGAAGGCCAATCCTTCTCAGAGATTATACGGTCAATGTCCTGTTTTTGTTTAAGCCATGTGCCATAAGGGGTATTCTTGAAATCTTTAAGTTTCAAAAATATGAAGAATAGAATTGTAATAAAATCTAAACAAATTAATTTAAATCTATTTTTATAACTGGAGGGATTCGAAAATAAAATATGTAGTGTTTTTAATTTGAAGAATTTTAAATTAAAAATTAATTACTTATAAATAATCTATAAAAATAGTTAGATTAAAAAGATGTAATCTTTAAATTTCAAGAATATCAACAATGGAGTTTTAAATAAAATAAATTTTAATTACTTGTAAATAATCTATAAAAATACTTAGGTTAAAAAGATAAATCTTTAAATTTCAAGAATATCAAGAATAGAATTGTAATAAAATCTAAACAAATTAATTTATATATAATTTTAATAATGTAGTTAAATTAAAAAAATATTCAATATTAAACTCATTTTGAAGGTATTGTCGACACGATTATAATGATATAATTTATTAAAAAGAAAAAACAAAAATTTTAATACATTTTAGTTAATATATATTATTATCTTAAAATGATAAGGATGTAAAGTGAAAGATGAGAAACTAATGGATAAAAATTAATTTAATCAAATAATTCTAAGGATAAAAAATGTAAATTATAAAGATAATTATGGTATTAAGGGGTCGTATCCGTTGCAAACCAGGTAGATTGTGCAAACTATGCAACCCCCATCACAACCGTACATGTATATGATCAATGGTATGGATTAATTTAGTTCCTAGATTTTCTCTCAACCAAATTTGAAAATCACCTAAAAATTAGGAAATAAACAAAAGATAAACAAAATCAACGGTTAAAATTAAGTTTGTATAGTTTGCACAATCTACCTGGTTTGCAACGGATACTTCCCCATGGTATTAAAATAATAAGAATAATTGATGACATCATCATTTGATGATTCTTTTTTAATTGGTCCTTAATTTCATAATCATGACATCAGCAAAAACCTTTCTTTAATATATATAGATATAGATTAGATCAAGAGTAAAAATTAAGATAATACTTCTATATTTTTTAATGTTAGATTTAAGTTATTTATACATTGAGAATGTATAAAAATAGGTCATGATATATTGATATTGTTATGTGTGAAGAAATATATCACTAGGGTGAATTTAGTAATGTAGAATGATAAATTAAGCCAATCTTGAAAAATTAATATAATTTTTATTATAAAAATAGGAAATTAATGTTTGAAATTTTGAATAAAATGAAAACATTGGAATGCCTTTATAATTTAAAAATGTGGTACAAAAAATATGTCGGTGCTCAATTAAATGCTATACAATAATGTATTGGTGTCAAATTTAGCTATTATGATTAGGAGAATTTTTGTGTGTGGATAAGTATAATGATGAAGTTTTTTTTAAGAAAGATAATCATGAAGCATTTGATAGATTTATTGTTAGAGCATCTTCAATGGGTAACACTATTTTTTACACCAAATGTTAAAAGTAGTGTAAGAAATAGTGTAAGATTTAATGTTATTAGTAAATCTTCTCCAATGGGTAACACTATTTTTTCACCAAATCATTTTTACATTGAAAAGTAGTGTTAAAAATAGTGTAAAAAATAGTGCTACACCAAATATAGTGTAATACTATTCATCACACTAAATTTAATGTGAAAAATAATGACCCCATTGGAGATGTGAATAGTAACATTTACACCAAATTTAGTGTTTTGTGTAAGATTTGGTGACCCTATTGGAGATGGTCTTATTAGTTTGTATTTGAATAATTCTATCAATTGATTAGTTTTTTAGTTTTGTGAAGTTCAAAAGGTCTAGTGTCTGGAAAAATTGCTTTTAGAGTTGTAAGGTGTAATAGCTGCTCTCACAACAAATAATTTGCAAAAAGCAAAATTGCACTGGTTTAGGCACGTTCGTAAGAGATTGTGGATGACATTAATGACGAGAACATTAAGAGTGTTGGTAGATAGGTTGAGGTGATGTAGGCTTAAGAGGATGTGGGATAAGCAATTAAGACTAGACATGACAGTCTTAGATATTTCAGGTTCGGGTGGGTAAGCATTGTAAGCTAAAATGTGTATTTCACCTTATTTGTTATGTGTGGGTTTTCCTTGTACTTTTATATGTTTTCATCGTACTTTATGGTGTTTTCTTTTTTTTTCTTCTCTTGCTTCACTCACCCCATTGTTAATGTTTAGTTTTCCTATTAAGAAAAAAGTGAAGGTTATTTTCCTTGATAGGGGAACTTACTTTTTTTGTTTTAGTTTTTTCTCTATCAAGGAAAATAACCTCCACTTTTAATACCTGCCTTTTTTTAAGTATTATATGAACCATTTTTGTTGAAAGCTTTGAATTTTGAATCAATATTTTCATTTTAAATAAGTTTCATGAACTTGTTAAAATCCACATTAAATAAGTTTTGTACAATTGGTTATTACATTGATTTTATGTTCTTTTCTTTGAAAACTATGTATGTGGTTTGAATCAATCATCACAAATATCTGATAACTAAGGCAACATAAATTCCTTACAAAATTGAATTGGCATGCGACAATGAATAATGTACCAAGAAGTTTGAACATGAGTCTTCCTTCTACTATATAATGTAAATGGTTAAGCCATCAAGTTTTGTTGTCGCCTTGGCCACTCTTTGGATAGATTCCATAAGATATGACATTATGACGACAAATATGTATATCATATTATATAATTGTGAGCTACATGCACAAAATAGCAACTTATATTCATAATTTTTTCATTACAATATTGTACTATCATTTTTCTTACTACTATAATTTATTTTCAAATTATTTTTATTATGGCCATTTTATTTTGAAAAATTACCTAAGCTATTCTAATAAATGGTACCATTTTGATTTGAATTAACATTACATGTCACAAGTTACCATATTTTCATGTTATGCCATTGTCCACATACGATATCTACGTCTAACATATTACTCACTACACATTATTGTACCTTTAAAATCATTTTATTATAGAATAGTCAGTTTTTACTACAAAACTGTATATTATTATATTATTATGAGAAAATTATGATATTTGTTCTTATCGTTTGTTAAAAATTACGATTTGTGTTCTTACTGTTTAGAAATTATGATTTCGACCTTATTGTATGTAATTTAACGACTTCCATCCTTATAATTTAATTTTGTTGTTGTTTCAGTCCTCATGGTTCACAACTCTTTACTATTTTAGTCCCTAGTACTTATAGACGGGGACATGGAAATAAATTGTAAACCATAAGAACGATATCACGAGGATTTGATCCCTGTAAAATTTCTGCTTATTGTAGCAATTCGGTCCCTAATATCGTCCCTGGAGATGGGATAAAGATGGAGGGTGGGTAGAGATGGATAGGGATGAGCTCGGTTCCAATTCCGGACCGGAACCGGGTTGGACCGAAATTTTTAAAGTGTTTTTCATAGAACCAAATACCGAACCGTATACCCCGGGTTAGTACCAGTTCGGTTTCCGCTGCGGTTCCGGGAAATTCGGTTCTAGTACCGGTAGGACCGCTTTTTGGGACAAGTTCTGGAATTTGCGAATTTCATATATTTGAACACTTCATATAGTCGTGAAGCATTTTATTTGTACAATTAATTTAAGCAAATACAAATAGTGAGTTGTTTACAACTAAATAAAAATCCATTTTGTTGAAAAAATATACGTGAACGACTAAATATGAAATTTGTAGTACTAAAAAGTCAAAAATTATTATTTACAAATTAGGTTGATTTGATATTGTGATTTAATTAAATGATTTATGAGAATCTTGCTTGGGAAAAACAAGGGTTGGAAAAGGAATGGTAACCAAAAACTTGAAGATACCATAAGTATTCCTAAACCGGTCGGACCGGGTTTTTTTTCGGTTTTTTCCTGTATCGAAACCGATTGGAGCCAAATTCTAGAACCGTATAACATATACCGTTACCGGTTTGGTCTCGGTCCCGGTTCGGTTCGGGATTTCGGTGTTAAATGCTCATCCCGAGAGATGGAAAATGGGACGGAGATGGAGATGGAGATGATGGGGGCAACCGGGCAGGGACGCCGGAGATGGTGTTGCAAGGCTATCGGTGGTTTGGTGACATAAGGACCATTTGCACAACTAAATTCCATCAACGACAACCACTATAGAACTACCTGTCAATCAGAAATCAAATCGCCGGCCAACTCCAGATTTAGGGGTGTGTTGATCAAAAGTTTTCGCTAGGGCTAGGTGCTTTACCTTTGTGTATATACTCTAGAGTTGCAACACACCACCTGTGGTTTGATTGGTATCCAAAAGTTTGATTTGGCCCTTGAGATTTGTCACCGTGATTTGATTTTTCTGATTTTTCAGTCGGCGATAAGAGTTTGGCCACAGAGATGGAAGGTGGCTAGGACAATGGTTTGGACAATTCATGTGAGGGTATGATTATAGAGGAAGGTGGTGGCTATGTTTTTAGCCGGCAATGGGATTTTTGGCCATAGAGATGAAACTCCAAATATGGGTTGTGTTTGTGTGTTTCTATTGTTGGAGATGATCGTAGTGTCGTCGGAGAAGATGACCGGAATGTAATCGGAGAAGATGATGGTTCTATGGCTTTTTAATGCCATTGCATAGTTGTTTCATATGATTTTATAGTTGTGGCACTAAAAGCAAAAAACAAAAAAGTTTGCAAACAGGGGGACAAAATAAGGTTGGACAAAAGTACCCCTTGCTCTAACGAAGTTTTTTAACGGAGTTAGAGGTCAGGTCCCACTTTTAAAGCAAATCCAAACCTTGAAGACCACTTTTTGAATTATGAAACTTTAGGTACCACTTTCAAAGAAATCCATAAACCTTAGAGACCAAAATTGTAGTTTACTCTAAAAATATTGGAAGCAAAATGTTATAATAAGAAAATTTATCTAGTTGTATTGTTATCTTATGTATTTAACATTATAATTATACAAGTAAAAAAGTAATCTTTATAATTGTTAGTTACTATCAAGTTTGATCCTTATTTTCATTTAATTACTAATTAGGTTAAATAATTGCCATATTGTTTACTTTTAGAGTATGTGACTCGCTCTAACTAAAAAGTTTAGATCCTTTTACTTTTTTATTTTTATTTTATTGGATTCCAGAGTAAATTACAATTTTCGTCCATGTGATTTCATGCATCACCAAACTTACAACAATTGCCCCTTACAGAAATGGCTATAATACAAATAAATCCTTTTTGTATTATATAAAATGACCATCACGTTTTTCATTCTACATTACATGTTCTTATTATATTGATAATTTTAGTTAAAAATATATTATAATAGGGTCAGGTTCAAATGTGAATTCAATTTTGGTGTTGAATGTGAGGATGAATCTCAGCCATCCATACATCTTCGGTTACAGTGGACGCGATCACGTAGGATTGACGCGATTCATGAGAGGGTAGAGATTATTAAAGGGAGAGGGGACCGGTCAAAGCCGCCTTTATTGATCGGATGAGTGGCTGAGATTCATCCTTATGTTCACAACCAAAATTGAGTTCACATTTGTACTTTCCTCTCTCGCGCTCTCTCTCTCCCCCTCTCTCTCTCTCTCTCTATATATATATATATATATATATATAGAGAGAGAGAGAGAGAGGGGTTCAAATGAGAAACATAACTTTTTAAGAAAACGTGAGAAGCAATTTCAATCACTCATCTTGGTCAACAAATGCGGCTTTGACCGGCTCCCCCCCCCCTTAATAATCTCTACCCTCCCGTGAATTGCGTCAATCCTCCGTGATCACGTCCACGGTAACCGCGAAATGAGTGGCTAAGATTGCTTCTCGCGTTTTCTTAAATTGACATGTTTCTCATTTGAACCTTCCCTTATATATATGTGTGTGTGTGTGTGTATATATATATATATATAGGGTTAGGTTCAAATGTAACTCAACTTTGGTTGTGAACGTGAAGACCACTAGAATTGCGCAGTTGACAATATTCACTTTGAATAACATACATTATTTAAAGTGAATAGACGCGCCAAAGCTTTATTCACTTTGAATAATGCATAATATTTAGTATGAATATTGGCATGTGATGAGTTTTTAGTGGTCCTCACGTTCACAATGAAAACTGACTTTTCATTTGAACTCCCCCCCCCCCTCTCTATATATATATAGAGAGAGACAGAGAGAGAGAGAGAGGAAGTTTCATTTGTGAACTAAGTTTTTAGTGTGAACCTATGAACTAGATCCTAACCGTCCATATGCAAGATGGATGGCTATGATTAAAGTTGTGGTGGTTACGAAATATCTGAATAATTATCCTACTTTAATCTTGACCATCGATCTTTAATTTGTGCAGTTATGATGTAGTTCACAAGTTCACACCAAAATAGTGGTTCACAAATGAAACCCACTTTCTCTCTCTCTCTCTCTCTCTCTCTCTATATATATATATATATATAGAGAGAGAGAGAGAGAGAGAGAGATAAAGAGTTAGGTTCAAATGTGAACTCAATTTTGGTTGTGAACGTGAGTACCACTAAAATCATGCCACGTGACAATATTCACTCTGAATATCAAGCACTGTTCAGATGAATAAAGGCGTCTAAGCTTTATTCACTCTAAATAATGCATGATATTCAAAATGAATATTGTCATGTGGCGTGATTTTAGTGGTCCTCACGTTCACAATGAAAAATGAGTTTTCATTTGAACTTCTCTCTCTCTATATATAGGCATTGTTGGGAACCGTAGGCACAAACGGTGCGCAGCGGATAGCAAAAACGATTCCCAAAAGCCGGATCCAACTTAAACCTAACAGACACAAACAAGAGCGTTTTATGATGGTTTACCTTTAAGCGAATTAACTCCGGAAAGCGAGCATGGGTTACACCGCTACTGACACCACGCGAGAGGGTTGCTAGACCACCGTGACTGATCGGAAAAACTCCGGTCGTTGTGTAAGAGAGAGAGGCCGGCGGCGGCAGTTATGAGAGAGAGAGAGAGAGAGAGAGTAATTTTTGTGTGGGGATAAAATCAACTGATAAAAAACACTTTAAGCCTTTATTTATAGATATAGATAAGGCAGTGTTTGTATCTGATTATGATTCCCTTTATAATTATCTCTATTAATTAATTCCTTAATTAATTAATTCCTTAATTAATTAATTACTTAATTAATTAATTTACTGATTAATCAATTTAATAAATAATTTACTTATTATTTCTTTCTTTCTCTTACACACAAAAGTTCTCAATTAGGTGTGTAGCGGTGTGACCTACTAGTGTCTTATAACATTGGACATGGTTAACACTGTTACTGTCTCGCACATAATCCTAACAGACTCCCACTTGTGCCAGACATGTAACTGTACTGTTACCATTAGCCTAAGGAGGTCCCTAGCCAGACACTTAGGTTAACCAGGTTATAAGATCTCTTATATCCAGAGATACAATTCACGCTTGAATTTGTACACAGGTTCATTCCTTTTGCACATGATATTTCTAAAATGTTTTGAGACATGGAGTGGAGGATTCATTTCTCAAAAACAAGTATTTCTTGACTCTGATTCAGATTGCCTGCAGTAACAGATATTACTAAATAACAACTATTATTCTATCCGAGCGTGGCCACGCGTTTTCTGCCAATCTTAATCGTCAAGGGGCCCGGAAATATCTCTGTTTTAGTAAAGAGGTGCAAATCCCTTCTTGACTATTTGCATTTGGATCCACAACTTCCGCTGTATCTAGTCACGTCCCGTATAACCACCCTGTTACGGTGCAACGTTAGAATGCGCTAAGAGTATAGTAGTTCTCGTGTTCCCAAACCAAATATCTCAGGTCTAAGGACAACCTATCAAGTCGATGCTTATGACTGGGGCTCCATGAAGCAGACTTGATACTGGTCACTTCCAATACTCAAGCACTCTGATGAGTATCTATAAATACTTGGTCACATCACTTGTGCTTTTATTCTCTACTTCGAATAAATCATCAAGTATTTATAATAGCGTTAAACTCCCTATTGAAATTCCCATTTCAATAAGTGGCTACGGAATTTTAGATTTCATACAAAACTTTGTAAAATCATGGATATGTTAAATATGCGAAAAAATAGTTAATTTAAAACAATCATGAATTAAAACCTCCATTTATTTCCATTACATTAAGAACTTTACATGATTGAATTGTTCTAAATTAAACTATAGTAATAATTAATAAACTAAAACTAGCTACTGGCGTCCAGGTACTGCATCCCAATGGAATTTGCATGTGTCTCATGCTTCACCCTTGCTAGTGGCTTTGTCAGCGGATCTGCGACATTTTCTTCTGTTGGAATCTTGCATATTCACACATCTCCTCTTCCAATGATCTCTCGGATAAGGTGATATTTTCTGAGCACGTGTCTTGACTTGTGATGCTCTCTAGGTTCCTTTGCTTGCGCCACGGCTCCCGAGTTATCACAGAATATATCAATCGGTCTAGAGACACTGGCCATCAGAATCCTAATTGATTTCAACATGGCCACTGGCGAAAAGGTTTCATCATAGTCGATACCATGAGTTTGCGTGAATCCTTTTGCAACCAGTCTGGCCTTGAAAGTGTGTACATTCTCGTCCATGTCGGTTTTCTTCTTGAAAACCCATTTACGTCCAACAGCTCTACAGTGCTGGGGTAAATCAGTCAACTCCCATACTTGGTTGTCGTACATGGACTGCATCTCGGCCTTCATGGCTTCTTGCCATTGTTCAGACTCACTGCCTGACACAGCTTCTCCATAGGATGTTGGTTCATTCAAGTCTCCACCGTCCTGATAGACTAGGAACCCAAGATACCTATTTGGTTCTTGTCTTATCCTACTGGATCTGCGAAGGTCCTGTGTTTGCATTTCCTCAATCGATTGAGGTTCAACACTTTCATGTTGAATTTCTGGCTCAACAGTCGGTGTAGTGTTCTCTTCGTCTACTACCTGTAGATCTACATCCTTTCCAGTGTTCCCGGAACTGAGAAACTTTTCTTCCAGAAATTTTCCATTTCGAGCAACAAAAATTTTGTTCTCTTCAGGGTTGTAGAAATAATATCCCACGGTGGTCTTGGGATATCCAACGAAGAAACACTTGTCGGACTTGCGCTTGAGTTATTCTGAGGTAGGTCGTTTGGCGTAAACCTCACAACCCCAAATCCTTAGAAAAGATATACTGGGTTTCTTACCCTTCCATAGCTCGTATGGTGTCTTTTCTACTGACTTTGTTGACGCTCTGTTCAGTATATGTGCTGCTGTTTCGAGCGCATGTCCCCAGAATGACATTGGTAGCGTAGAGCGACACATCATCGATCGTACCATGTCAAGTAAAGTACGATTTCTCCTTTCTGACACACCATTCATCTGAGGTGTATACGGAGGTGTGAGTTGGGATACAATTCCACACTCCATCAGATGATTGTCAAACTCATCACTAAGATATTCGCCTCTGCGATCTGACTGCAAAAACTTGATCTTTCTGCCAAGTTGATTTTGTACTTCATTTTGAAATTCTCTGAATCTTTCAAAGCTTTCAGATTTATGTCTCATAAGGTAGACATAACCATACCTACTGAAATCGTCAGTGAAGGTAATGAAGTACCGGTATCCTCCTCTTGCCACATGACTAAATGGTCTACACACATCTGTGTGAATTATTTCTAACAAGTCGGTGGCCCTTTCATTTTCTTTGTTGAAAGGTTGCTTTGTCATTTTGCCAGATAAACAAGACTCGCAATTATCAAAAGATTTATAATCGAAAGTGCCAAGAAAACCTCCTTTTAGGAGTAGTTCAAGGCGTTTCTTGTTTATGTGGCCCAAACGACAATGCCAGAGGTAAGTCTGATCCTCGATGTCTTTGGATCGTTTACTTATATGATAGATTTCACTATTATTGTCTTGTAGATTTACTGTATATAGACCATTCACAGGTGTTGCTTTAAAATAGAAAATATTATTTTTAAAGACAGAAATCATTTTATAATCATATTTGTAGTAAAAACCTTGGTCTACTAACAAATCAAAAGACAAAACATTCTTAATCATGTTTGGAATATAATAACAATTATCCAGTTCCAAAACTAGACCCGAGGGTAAACTAAGACTATAAGATCCCACAGATTCAGCTATCAGCGGAGTGCCTTCGCCAACTCGTAGGTTCGAACAGTCCTTCCTCAAAGTCTTTCTTCTAGTGAATCCCTGTAAATGATTACAAATGTGGTTACCACTGCCTGTATCAATTACCCATGATTCATAAGAAGTGATTAAGCAATCTATCATTAAGATACCTGGAGCATCGGGTAAACTGATCTCTATCTGGTCGATATTCATCGAGTGCTTGCAAATATCCTTGCTACCGCATTCTGGGCAACTCAGATCCCCCAGCTCATCAATCCAATCAGTATCCATGAGATCAGCAGGTGCTGGCTTCGGCTCTAGACTGGCCAGAATGTTCTCATGTAGTGCTGCCACGTCAGTCTTTGGTTCTTTCATGTAGGCACTAGATGTGTCACATATCTCCTTCGGGAGCGAGTACCACATGAGATACACTAACTCTTCCTGAGTCATCTTGTACCCCAAACGTGTCAAGCATTTAAAGAGCCTCCTCATTTCCATAAGATAGTCTTTAACTGACTGGTCCTTTTTCAGCTTTAGTGAAAGTATCTCTTTCATGATCAGAAGCTTACTTGTATGTCTATAAAAACCTAACTGGCTTTCTATATCTTTCACGACCTCGTGGCAGGATTTATCTCTTAATCTATCCGCGAACTCGGATGATATAGAGAAAATCAGAATTGACATGACATCCGATTCATCCGCCATGTACTTAAAGTACTGAGTAAATTCCTCTTCAGGAGAATTACTCTTAGGTCGTGATACAGGTTTTTCTAAAACGTAAAACTTACCCTGTGCACGCAAGATATTATCAAGGTGCATTTTCCAAACTGGAAAATTTTGTCCTGTAAGTTTCCATTTTCCATTGATGAGTCGTAGTGATTCCTCAGGGGTATAAAACGGGATTACAGAAAAAGACATCTACAATAAAGAATAAAATTCCAAACTTAGTTTATAATTATAAAAATCTTCTAATAAATTATTACCCTCAAAATAAACTTATTAGACTAGAATCCATATTTCACATGTGTCGGGAAGCATGTGATCATGTCAAACCGACTCATGTGATCTATGGTAGGTAAAAACTATACCAATCGCATTTTAATTCGAAAACACGATTTCTAGATCGTCGGGACATCGGATATTTAATCCGTGCATATTTAGTCCCTCTAGTGCATTTTGGCCCGGTACCACCCGGTGAATAAATAATTACCAAAATAGATTGCACCACCCGGGACCTGGACAAAACCCTGGCCGGTACCACCCGGAGATAATTCGCAGAGTTTTATCACCCTCCAGTTTCGGTTTGAACACGGGCGTTCATAGTGTGTTCACTTACAATGCCCTATGTACCTTACACCGGAGGTGCCCCTAAAGTGGGTTGCACTTACTAATCTATAATTTTGATAACGGTTAAAATTGTCAGTTTTCAAAAACTTGGATCCAAACACAAACTGTATTTGTATCCAATTTTTCTTTTTAAAACATTTAATTTTAAAAACGTTTACATTTAATTTAAAAGGAAATTACGTAACTAAACAACTACGCAATGTAATTAAATATAAACAACCACGCAGTACTAAAGCATGTCATAGTCAAAAACCCTTAAACTATTGTCGTTTCGTGAGCCAACACAAAACGACGGTCTTATCCCTAGGTGACAACACACAATTTGATCTTTTTGGTGCTCCCACTGGCTCCAAGCTCCATGTTTGTCTCCGTGCTCCGTCTTCATGTATTTGACTCTTCTCGGGTTATTTTATTTTAAAGAAAAACGTTACAATTAAAGCGG
Organism: Centaurea solstitialis; assembly: GCA_030169165.1. Taxonomy (NCBI): domain Eukaryota; kingdom Viridiplantae; phylum Streptophyta; class Magnoliopsida; order Asterales; family Asteraceae; genus Centaurea; species Centaurea solstitialis. The sequence continues at coordinate 74,589,277 of CM058042.1, read as the reverse complement.
GTTGTAAATGGCTCGCAGGCCTCCCGTAACCAATAAACAACTAATGTAAAAAATAAAGCACAACCACAGGTCAACAGGGTTTGACTATGACAACAGAATCTTAAGATTTTATTTTGACTGATTGAACAATTAATAAAAACAAGAATGATCCTTAGGGTTTAAACCTATCTGGTTTTGAAATAAACCCTAAAAATTCGAAGCCTAAAACGAAAAAAAACACATGACTGTGGCGTATCGTTATCAAACCGATAACAATTGATCGTGTATCGATACGATTGTTGATAGTAGCAAGCGGCCACCACCAACAACCGCATCACCACCCCTGCCGGTTGATAGCGGAGTTGATTTGAAACCGACGCCGACTCTCACCATCAATCTGCCTTGCGGTCGTTGATCGGTGGACGAGAGTGGTTGGCGACAGCAGCGGCACGAGTGCCACCACTATCGCTGATTGGCGATTTGGTATCAACCGCCACTGCCATCATCCGACGATGGTAGCGGCTTGGTGCCACCACCACCGCCGTGGTTCGCAAAACAACATCACCACCATCGCCACGACGTCGGCGACCAATCGGCCACCATCGCCGCTTCGGCGATTAACATCCCGACACCACCATCGTCTTAATCGACGACGGCTTGGTGGTTTAGCCTCTACCGGCTGTTCGGCTTCGATCACCACCCGCGGCGAGGCCGTAAGGCAGTCCGGTGGTTCGATTGATCACCACCGCCGCCGATGATAGCATCGACGGCCACTGTCGTCGATCAGTGGCCCAAATCAACCAATTGCCGCAACCGAACTGCTGTGGTGCGGCCTTTGATCGCAATCGACGCCACCCCCACAATCGGTGGTGCGGCGATCGACCGTGGCCCGTTGCCGCCGCCACCGACTGTGGTGCGGTAAAAAACAACAATCAACAGCCGCCACCTCCACCACTGTGGGGTTCGGCCGGCGATCGCAAGCCGCGGCTAGAGCCGCAATCGACTGGGACATCCGTTGCCGCAACCACCGTACTGTGGTGTGGTCGGTTCTGGTTTCAGGTTGGTGGCCGGTGATCGGCCTGGCGGTCCGGACGGCAAACTGCCGCCGTTCCGCCGCCGATCATTGTATTCGATAGGTTTTTTTTTTTTAAATTCAATTTTAAACAAGATAGATAAAAATCAAATTTTATAACCTAAATGATTTTACAAACCTGATCTGTAGGTTTAAGAAGTGGCTCTGATACCACAGTTGGGAACCGTAGGCACAAACGGTGCGCAGCGGATAACAAAAACGATTCCCAAAAGCCGGATCCAACTTAAACCTAACAGACACAAACAAGAGCGTTTTATGATGGTTTACCTTTAAGCGAATTAACTCCGGAAAGCGAGCAGGGGTTACACCGCTACTGACACCACGCGAGAGGGTTGCTAGACCACCGTGACTGATCGGAAAAACTCCGGTCGTTGTGTAAGAGAGAGAGGCCGGCGGCGGCAGTTATGAGAGAGAGAGAGAGAGAGGAGAGAGAGAGTAATTTTTGTGTGGGATAAAATCAACTGATAAAAAACACTTTAAGCCTTTATTTATAGATATAGATAAGGCAGTGTTTGTATCTGATTATGATTCCCTTTATAATTATCTCTATTAATTAATTCCTTAATTAATTAATTAATTTACTGATTAATCAATTTAATAAATAATTAACTTATTATGTATTTCTTTCTCTTACACACAAAAGTTCTCAATTAGGTGTGCAGCGGTGTGACCTACTAGTGTCTTATAACATTGGACATGGTTAACACTGTTACTGTCTCGCACATAATCCTAACAGGCATGAAATCACGTGAGAAGCGTTTTTAAACTATTGACTACTTTTAATCAAATACCCTTCCATGTAGGGATGGCAACAGGGCATGTTCTAGAAGGAGATTGGTCTCCCCGTCCCCATTTAAAGAAACCCGTCCCCATCCTTGCTTAAAAAACCACCGGGATTTAAATGGGGATCCCCATCAGGTAATCGGGGAAAACGGGTATCCCCATTTAGTGTAAACGGGTTTTACCGCGGGGATCCCGTCACCATTTAAACTTTACCACAAATCCACAAGTCTCGGGAAACGATTTAATAAATTACATAACATTCTCGAATCCATTCTCTACACATATCCAAAAGAAAGTTAAAGTCCTAAAAGTCGAAATGCATCCAAAATATTAACAATTTTGCTCTCTCTATATATATATACGCCATAATTTTGGTGTGAACTTGTGAACTTCACCAAAAAAGACGACTATATGATGAAATTGGTTCATGAAATTGTTTAACATAATGAAATTATATTATATGATTCATTTTTTTAACGGCATTTTTAACTCACACACACGTTCCGGGGGTATCCGGATCCATACGGGCACCGACTAATCCCCGGAGCCGACCCGAAGGCCAACCCATGGACTCGCCCCTGAACCAACCCGAAGACCGGTCAAGAGCTGGATACCGCAGAAGAGGTCTATAAGGCCTTTGGCCTTTTTTGTACCGAGCGGGGCTCGAACCCGTGCAACCTATCTTTCAAGGCAAGCGCAAGGATGTTACCTACCACTGCTGGGCTAGACATTTCATTGGTTATATGATTCATTTTTTATTGGAATTGTTTCATATTTCAGTGTTTTTTACGTAAAATCAAAAGGTTTCATACACTTTTCCATTTTTATGAAATTGTTTCATATATTTTGATGAAACCTTTTGATTTTAACGTAAAAAAACACCGAAATATGAAGCAATTTCATTAAAAAAATGTATCCATATAATATAATTTCATCATATTAAACAATTTCATGAACCAATTTCATCATATAATCGTCTTTTTGGCGAAGTTCACACCAAAGTTATGGTTCCCAAAAGAAAATCCCTCTATATAGAGTAGGGGTGAGGGAAAAAAAACCGATCCCCGAAAACCGAAATCCCCGATTCCCCGAAACCCAAAATCCCCGAAACCCGAAAAAACCCGTCTGATGTTCACCCCTAATATAGAGGAGTTATATATATATATATATATTGTTTAAATGCATCTAAAATATACAAAGTTGAAATGCTAAAGTATATATACGACTAAACATAAAAACTATTTAGCTATATATATAATATATTGTTTATTACTATATTATTTACTAAACAATCATAAAAAAATAAAGGATATAATCGGGGATACAATCAGGGAAATATTGGGGGATATAATCGGGTATTTTGGTCGGGGATTGGCCCCCCGTCCCCGTTTAAAATAAGCGGGTTTTCCCCATCCTCGTCCCTGAACCTGCCCCATTTATTTCAGTTTCGGGTTTCCCCACCAGTTTCGGGTTTTTTTGCCATCCCTATTTCCATGAATTACGACTTAAAAGGTAATTTGATCTGGTGCACCTCATCCTAATATTCGTCCATTTCTCATTCATCGGTTGATAACCACTTCTCAGCAAATTTGACACTTCTAATCGACACCCAACTACACACACACATATAGGGGTGAGTTCAAATGAAAACTTACCTTTAATTGTGAACATGAGGACACCGAGAGCACGACACATGTCTCACATTCAGTTTGAATAACAAATGGTAATGTTCATGCATTATTCAAGATGAATAATACAAACATCCAAGGTGAATAATACAACATTCAAGGTGAATAATGTATTTATTCATTCCGTAAATGCTATGTCATTCACCTTAAACGCTTGTATTATTCACCTTGAATAATGTTGTATTTGTTTTTGCGTTCGCATTGAAAGATGCATTTGTAGCCGAAGCCGAACTTTCGTCTACGTATATAGGTGTATTTTTTGTAAATCTTGTAAATTAATCTTAGACGTTCATTTAGTCTAACAAGATTTAAACTCAATTCTTTCTTCACCATAAGTGTTTGACATGCTTTTTAGTTGCATCATGTGTTTATCCCATGAATTACTGGAAAATATCAAAACTAATTTAATATATTAAAAAGTTTTTACGCTTCACGTTTTTGGTTTATAAATAGTGATAAGTTCACGCAACACCATATTTTAGATCGTTTTTCATTGTAAACAACACATACTTTAATAAAAAAGAAAAGTTCAAAAATACAAACTATTCCATTTTGAATAGTTTAAGTATCTAAATAATTTTGTTGAATAAAACAACCATTAAACTTTCTCATTTTGAATGATTAAGTCACTAAACTAATCTTTTGAATGAAAAAACCATTAAACTTTTTCATTTTGAATGATTAAGTCCCTAAACATTTTTTCCAATAAATAAATCATTGAATTTTTAAAAATTTGCTACTTATATTTGTTTAACTTAAACTAACATAATTATATTTTACCTTTAAAACCTTCATAGTTAGTATTTAACTTTTTTATTTTTATTAAAAGGGGGTAAGGAAACAATTTTTGAAAGTTTAATAGTTTATTTATCGAAAAAAAATTGTTCGAGAACTTAATCATTCAAAAGGAAAAAGTTTAATGGCTTTTTCATTCAAAAAAATAGTTTAATGACTTAATCATTCAAAATGAGAAAGTTTAATGATTTTTTGTTCAAAAAAATTGTTTAGGGACTTAATCATTCAAAATGGAATAGTTTGTTCGGCTTTTTTGAACTTTTCCCTGATAAAAATACAAACATTGTTTTGTTATATCCTTTTACACAAAATAGCAATATATTGTATATTTTGTCACTTCATAAACTCAAAATACATTGTCTAAAAAGGGACAAAAGCATCTACAAATTGGAATTAACTTTAAAATATTAACTAACTGTAAAAAAATTAAAAAAAAAAAAAAAGACATCATCAAAATAACTTTTTTTTGTACTGCAATAAACTCACACATGCACCCGCGATATCCGGGCATCCAATTGGGCAGCACCGACTAATCCTCGGCGACTCGGCCCAGTCCACATAGACTGGACCCGCCCAGGCACGACTAAGCCCGACCTATGGCCGAGCCCGCATGCCCATAGACTGGCATGCCCGTTACCTGGACCCGAACCGACCCGAAGGCCGGCCCAAAGTCTGGGTATCGCCGAAGTGCTACTCTATGGTTTGAACCTGAAACCAATGCCCTAAGCCTTTTGCCACTTGAGCTACACCTCTTTGATCATCATCAAAATAACTTAATATCTATATCTATATATAGAGAGAGGGAGAGAGAGAGAGAGAGAGAGAGAGAGGAAGGTCCAAACGAGAAACATATCAATGTAAGAGAACGTGAAAAGCAATCTCAGCCACTCATTCGGTCAATAAATGCGGCTTCGACCGGTCCCTCCCTTTAATAATCTCTACCCTCCCGTGAATCGCGTCAATCCTCCATGATCACGTCCACCGTAACCGCGAGATGAGTGGCTAAGATTGCTCCTCACATTCTCTTAAATTGACATGCTTCTCGTTTGAACCTTCCCTCGTATGTTTTTTTTTTTTAACAGCAATGGGGAAACAAGGCAAGAGCTTCGGCAAAGCCATCACCCAAGCCAAGCAACCCAACGAAAGATTTTATTAAACAAAATCTAGCAAGAAGCTAGACAAAAGCGTACAAATTAGAAGACCGATACCGGGTTACAACACCAATCTGGCCACGACACAGACTTACACTTCGACCTATATTTAATCCAAGTGAAAAGAGAGGCTTGGACATCATCCATCACCAATGGGGCTGAAAAAATCTTACCATTAAAAGCCGCATTATTCCTAGCTTTCCACACAAACCAAAGTATGCTTCCAACAGCAGCCTCCAACAACCTTTTGTGAATTTTGTTCGTTCCTTTGTCCGACACCTCAAGCAACAGTTGATCCACGGAGTGTACTTCACCCATGCTTAGACCACACCATTGGAAAAGCGAAGTCCAAATAACCTGTACTTTTGGACAAGATAAGAATATATGATCGACCGTCTCTTCCTCAGATTCACATAATGGACAGATAACTGAGGTAATATTAAGGCCCCTAGAACGTAATTTTGTCCTAGTGGGTATTCGCTTAAGCAACAATCTCCAAATGAAACAATTCACCCAGGGAGGAAGCCACTTATTCCAGAAACATAAACCTGCAAAGGGGGAGTTAAGCACATTGTCGATAATAACTCTTAAAGATTTCACCGAAAAAATACCGCTTGGATCCCCTTCCCATCGCCATGCGTCTTCTTTTTCCGTCAGCGTTGTGGAGTGCATCAGACTTTTTAGCTCCTCTAATTTGTTCTCGGGTCTATTCACCTCCTCCATATTAGACCAATTCCAAAACATATTGCCGCCATTTCCGTGGAAAATTTTCCCGGCGATCGTACAAGCTTTGTCTCTATCTAACCTGTAAAGCTCGAGAAACAAGTAGCATAGAGGAGTTGAACCAAACCATCGGTCTGACCAAAACAATGATTTCTCGCCTTTACCCACCGAACGGGAAATGAAATCTTCCAAGTTCACATTAAATCTTTGGAGGGACGCCCCTGTTTTTACAATATTTAGCCATACACCCGGTTTTTTGGAGCTGACGATAGAGGTTGTATCTCTACCGGATATCCCTTGGATCGATTGGATTACCTTCGCCCATAACGCAGATTCTTCATTCATAATCCTCCACCACCATTTTGAGAGTAGAGCAAGGTTTGCAGCTTTGAGCGACCCAATTCCAAGGCTACCGAGATTTTTCGGCGCTATTGTTTTCTTCCAACTAACCCAACAAATCTTTCGTTTTCCTTGATCTGTAAGTCCCCAAATGAAGTTTCTCCTGATCGATTCGATGGTATCGATCACTTTTTCCAGAGCCCTGAAAAGAGATAAGAAATACAAAGGAATGCTTCCCAAGACTGATTTGCATAATGTCACCCTTCCTCCCAACGAAAGAGTTTTAGCTTTCCAAATTGAGAGCTTCGCCTTTACTTTATCGACAACAGGTTTCCAGTTTCTGACAAGACCCATATTAGCACCAACGGAAATTCCTAGGTACGTGAAGGGTAACTTTGCAAAGGCACATTTAAGGTACGAAGAAACATTCCGAATTTCATCTTCGGGCACCCCAAGTCCGAACACTTTGCTTTTAGAGAAATTGACTTTTAGACCGGAAGCTAAGTGAAAACATCGAAGAATTCTCGATAAGTTCGCCGCATTTGAAACACACCACTTGCCTTAGCGAACGCCTCTGGATAGCGGGAACTCTTTAGTGGGAGAGCCGTTAACTAGAACGGAGGCCTTCGCAGATCTAAGGCACCCAAGAATCCAAGACCTCCAAGTTCCGCCAAATTGCATTTGCTCCAATATGGAATCCAAATAACTCCAACTAAGGCAATCGAATGTTTTTTCAAAATCTACTTTGAAGAGTAGAGTTTTGAATTTGGATCGCTTTGCCCAACCACACACTTCGTTTAGCATAAGTGGACCGTCAAGGATTTGCCTGTATATATATATATATAAGTGGGTTCAAATGTGAATCATTTTTTGGTTGTGAACGTGAGGACAACCGAGAGCGCGAGACGTGGCGGATGACTAGGCGCCACGTCAGGTCCACGGCGAATGACTAGGCGCGATTCATGGGAGGGCATTGAATTAAATGGGGGACCACACTCAAAGCCGTCTTTATTGATTTGTCTTCGCCATGTGTCGCGCTCTCGACTGTCCTCACGTTCACAACCAAAAAATGGTTCACATTTGAACATTCCTATATATATACTATATTAAATTTTAGTTTCACCATCAAGTGCGTGTCAAATTAATTTTAAATTTCTTGTATGGATTAAATAATGAATCGCAACAAATTCAAACCAACCATTTAGTAACATAACATTTTCTATTCGAATAAAGAAAGCCAAAAGGGAAAGGTTGAAGGGGTGAAAGTGAAAATCCCACATTTTGATTACCGAAAGATGCTTGTAAAATATGCCTTCCAACTATCACTTACCCGAATATTCCACTTTACCCCCTATTAAATTTTGAATCACTTCACCACTAAGTAAAAAATAAAACCATTTATGGACTCAACCCACAATTATTTCAATAATCATTTCCATATTAAAACATTGTCCACACAACAAAAATTTCCAAACCACTTTTGATTTATTCATTAGAAAATCAAATTCACAACTTACAACTTCTCATTTTAATGACTCAATCATTATACTGTGTTTGTTAAAAATAAGCTAGCTTATAAACTATTACATATTTGGATGGGTTATAAGTCAATTTATTGAAATTATCAATTAGAGTAATGTTTCAAAAGTTTTGTTTTTTCAATTATACCCTAATTAATATTAATTTTATTATACCCAAAATACCTTTTTTGTTCATTTTACATACTCATAAACTAGTTTTTATCAAACATAACTTATTCATAAACTAAACCTACTAACTATCTTATTAGTCAACAACTAACTTATCAACCATGGTAGCTTATTAGTTAGTTTGTCTAACCTAAACTAAATACACATGTTTTTAAAAAAATAGAAAGAAAATAAAATTTAATGTTATTTAATAATTTTAAACTAAAAATATTTAAAAAAATGATTTTCTAAAATAAAAACGGAAATCAAATATATTCTATTTTTCAAGATAGACCAATTGCAACGTAGAAGAATTAAATATAAAAATCATTATTTCTTATTTTAGAATTATTCATTTTATGATGTGCACCACCATCTACTGTCAGCCATCTTTCCAGACCTAAAATCACCAAAACCAGAAAAACATACATCTTTTACTGCACAAATTACAACATCCCAAACCACCAATAATCTGAATTTAGCAATTATTGCTCTGTAAAACATATCATCAACTACACACCCGCTCAGTTGTCTCCCATCATTCAAAACAAATCTTCCTCTATTTATCATTTCGAGGTGGGAAGGCCGCATTTGCCACCCATAAATAAAACCCTCGAGAGAGATTTCTAGCATCGTAAAATCTCTCTCGAATTCATTCCTTCCGTTTCCTTTCCTTTCGTTTTGCTGCTTTCCATTGGCCCAATCAGCCATGGGAACCACCATACTTTCAGATCTCGGCACTGAAATCATTATCCCGATCTGTGCGGTTATCGGAATTGCGTTTTCCGTCTTCCAATGGTACCTGGTTTCCCAGGTCAAGCTCACGGCCGAGAAGCCGGCGGCTGCCGACGGCAAGAACGGGTTCTCGGAATCGTTGATTGAGGAAGAGGAAGGAATCAACGACCACACCGTCGTTCAGAAATGCGCCGAGATTCAGACCGCCATTTCGGAAGGTAATTTTAGTTTTCATGGAGTTGATTTTTTGTTATTTGGTAAAATGTTGGTGGTTTTTTTAAAATTAAAATTATTTTCAAATCGATATCTGCGATTTTGTGGTTATGATTTTATATTCCTTAACTGGAATATTCCTTCAGTTGTTTATATTATACTCGATTATGTGATTTGCTAATTTACATAATTACATTGCTTTTGATTTCTGATTTACTTTTTTTAACGGTAAGTAAACACACACATTTCTATGTATTCAGGATCCAAAGACACCCAACTAAGTCCTATTGACCACGACCCAACCCAATTCAGGGTACCATTGTATGTGATAGGCCCGTGATTTGGATATCACCACGGGATACTGTCCGGTGATCTCTAGATGTTACCTTACCACTGCGCTAGACATGATATTTATCAAAGTTTGTTAAATGTAATTATTCTATAATTAGTTGAATTTTCTTCAATGTGGTTTGGTGGGGGGAGTTTGATTCAAATTGAGATCTACCTTCCTTTACTTAAATTATTACTATTTATTAATTTATTTGTATATATATATATATGTGTAGCGGTGGTTGTTGAAATCGATGGGAAATATAAGATTTAATTATATACACGTGTAAGTAGAGTTGGATGCAAGTTTTCGATTTTAATATGGTCGTTAGCAACCTTCGAGATTGATTAAATTTTGAATATTGGGGTGTCGGTGGCTTATGGTTATGTGTATTTAAATGATTATTTGTTGGTTATATGCAAAGTGGATCTTTGAATTTAAGCAAATTTGATGATTAAAATGGGATATTGTTTATAGATCTAGTAGATTTGGGACTAGAAAATTTGGTACATGATCAGGAGTTCGTACCGACAGTTTTTATTCTTCATGTGTGTGGTTAGATAAGAAAACAATATAATATATAACCAAAATGTGGGTAAAGTTGTAATGAAAAGGAGACATTGGCTCAATATGGATTTAAAGATTTATACCCTGTGGTACTTGGTGTGTACATAC